>JANHGN010025224.1:8582-48938 GCA_024605025.1 Megaceryle maxima | reverse complement strand
AAAATAAAAAATTTTTAAAAAATTTATGCAAAATATAATTTTTTTTACTTTGTTGAACCAAAAAAAAAAAAAAAAAAAAAAAAAAAAAAAGATAAAATATGTTTGGCATTGATATGTGTATCCTTTGGGGAGTAAAAAATTACCTGTTCCCTGGGTTTTACACCTAACAATGTATTGTTTCTGACAGGTTATGTTGTCATAAGCTTTTTTGTGCTTCAGAAACAGTCACCCTGCACCACATTATATATTTCAGAAGTGAATGAACTGTATCAAGAGCTAAGGATATTGTACATACAGATAATAATGCATCTAAGTGAAAACTCTCAATCTGCCTGAATTTCAGAAACATAGACTGTGATATAACATCAATCTTTAATATGAAATAATATTAAGAATTAAAAATAATTCCTGAGAGTCTTGGTGATAAACTGATTTTATACTCATCATACATGAAAGATGACTTCCTGCAGCTCTTCTAACATTCATTAGAATGTCGTGGGGTTCTTTGTACTACAGGTGCATGCAGACTACTAAGATTTTTTAAATAATTAATAAACTATGGCAGCAATGATAAAAATTTCCCTTGTATGTGTATATGTGTATATAAGACATTTCTTGTCAATGATGCAATTTTTCTTTTTAGCTTCATGTTCACATATACCTAAAGCTTTGTTCTTGCCCCTCACTTGCATTCATCTTTCTTTTTCTAAGATATTTTAATGGAAATTTCAACACTGTCATATGGATGACATCCTCCTTCAAAACATGTCTCCTAGGTTTCTCTGTCTTTTGGTTTGTGCTAACTGCTTTCCCCACAACTAGCTTCTTATTTGTTGCTATAACAGCTGAAATATACCTTTACTAACCAAAATGTTATAATTAAAGTAGTTACTAATTATTAAAAAAACCCCAAACCAAACCAAAACCTGATTGCCTTTTTACTTTGTTAAGCTTCATACATAAAAGACCATGGATTTGAATAGAGCTATTCTTATAATTTTAAGAAGTGGGATTGATACCTTTTGTTTGCTGTCAACACTAGTAATCTTGGAATTCATATTGGTTTTTACTTTAATTTATTCTTGAATGATGATTTATCCATAAGCTGTTTCACTTTGAATAAAACCCTGTTTTGTATTAAAAAACACTCACTAGAGAACTCCAAACAAGCTTCACAGATGCAAGTTATTGTAGGTGAAACTGTTCTCAATCTTAAAACTATTTAGATTAAAAATTATTTTAAAAAACCTTTTATTTATTAAAATGGTAAAAAATGCATCCCTGGAATTCTATAATTCACTTTTATTTTCATTTACTGAGAAAATATACAAATAGGCTATTATTTAATTGCAGTACAGAGAATGAAACAATCAAGACAGTTATGACTGGATATGTTAATATATTATTCTTGATATGCGTTTAAGTCATTACACCTGGTTACCTGAATCAAAGGGGGGGAAATGAATCAGAGAATTAAATTGTCAGGAAATATGATACAAATAAGTAATTTGTTGCATTGTATGGAGCCAAAAAGACCTTAGCTGTCACACTGCACTGATATCTCTAACACTTATTTCTGCTTTGTCCTTCACCAGTCTTCTGGAAAATTTGGAAAATTCTCACACTTGCTAATCAAAAGATTGATGATAATTTCAGACTTTACCCTTGATTTTCTGATAGTTATGCCCCTGCATTACTCATGATTCAGTAATGATATTGAAAAGTCATTTTCATGAGAAAATAATATTTTGAAGATGGACTGACAATTGAAAAATGTGTTCAAACACTCTATAATCTTGTTAATACTGATGTAAAGTGCTGAATATGGTATTGTTCAAGATGTATCAAAATGAAATAAATATTTTAGTCAGGTATTATATTTTCAGACATAAGCTTTGTATCAGACTGACATCTGCTGAAATAATTCAGGATTCAAGATATTAAAATCAAGAATCTTGGAAAGACTGTGCTTTTTTGTTTGTTTTTCTTAACCCAAATAAGGTTATTCAAATGTCACTCAAACTGAAAGTATCAGTTAGTATATGTGCATGATTATTTATCCTCTTCTGGATAACAAATATTTCAAATATTTCAGCCATTTTCCAGTTGCTCAGCATTGCCTGTATTCTCCCTCCATGACTCACATGTGAGAGCTGAAGCATTCATATTACTCCACAACTCCTTTCAGTGAAAACAAGCTATCTGACTGTTTTTCTTAATTATTTAAAGTGATCTGGCTCATTTTTTGCTCTGAGAGATTAGAGACTGTTCTCACAATCATATAAGACTCTGATTTCAGGATACAAAATCTTCACTCAATATTTGCTTGTTTTTTGGCATTTCTTTTCTTTCACCACCTGTTCCCACTTTGTGCCATGTATGGAGTACTCATGAAATCTGTTGGCATTGCTACTTTTGATATACTGTGAGGCAGACAGAAGATTCAATCCAATTAGAACATAGAAAAAATGTTTGTTATTCCTAAAAGTAGTTTGTGCAAGTTCTGTGGGCCACTAAAAACAGACAAGTGTGAGCAATGGAATGACGACAGAAGAGATAAAAAGAAAAATATGTACACATATATACATATATATAAATAAGAATTTTTATATATCAGCTTAATAGAGAAAAGGAATTTTGGAGAAAGTGTTAATGTAACCAGAGTATAACCTTCAAGCAGTAAATACAGTAACCTGTTTGTTACATTTCCACTGTAAATGGAGAAAAAAAATCATCAACCCCCAGTAATCTATGATTAAAAACATGTGCAAAAACCTGAGCAAAGCAAATGTTATTCTGAAGTAACTGAATTTATTATTTCAGCTACAAAACCTGCACTAAGCAGTGTAGTAAAAGGTGAGTTTTACTGTAATTTTTATTTTTCACAGCTGCTGGAGTGGTTGGTATTTATGAGAGAGTTTGTAATGCTTAATAGCAAAAAAAGGACTTTTTTTTTTTTTTTTTTTTTTTTTTTTTTCCAAGAATCACAGAATCACATAATTGCTGTAGTTGGAAAAGTAATTTAAGATCCTCAAATCCAACCAATATCACTCTACCAGGACTGCTACTACACCATATCCTTAAGCACCATCGCTAGATGGCGTTTAAATACATTCAGGGATGATAATTCAAGCACTTCCCTGGGCAGCCTGTTCCAGTCTTTGATAACCCTTTTGGTATAGAAGTTTTCCCTCATGTCCAACCTAAACCTCCCCTGTTGCAACTTGATACCATCTCCTCTTGTCCTATCAGTTGTGACTGAGACTGAGACCCACCTGTCTACAACCTCCTTTCAGGTAGTTGCAGAGAGTGCTAAGATCTCCCCTCAGCCTCCTTTTCTCCAGGCTAAAGAACCCCAGCTCCCTCAGCCTCTCCTCATAGGACTTATTCTCAAGACCCTTCACTAGCTTCATTGCCCTTCTCTGGACCAGCTCCCATACCTCAATGTCCTTCTTATACTGTGGTGCCCAAAACTCAACATGATACTCAAGGTGCGTCCTCACCAGTGCTGAGTACAGTACATTCCATTTCCTTGTTTCCTATCACACCTACATCTCCACTGACTCCCTTGAGGAACTTGTAGACTGTGATGAGGGCACCCCTCATCAGCCTTCTCCTCTCCAAAATGAATAAACCAAATTACCTCAACCATTCCCTGTAAGTCTCACCCTTGAGACATTTCACCATCTTGGTCATTCTCCTCTGGACATGCTCCAACAGTCTGATGTCCTTATACTAAGGCAAACAAAACTGCACACGGTATTCAAGGTGGGGCTGCATCAGTGCAGAGCAGAGTAGGACACTCACCTCCCTTGACTGGCTAGCTATATTTGTCATCAGACTAGACCCCCATATCTCCAGCCTCTCATCCTCCCATTTGTTTGTATAACCACAATCGCCCAACCACAGGTAGAGAATTCAGCACTTGCTCTTGTTAAATTTCTCTTTCATTTTATCTAAAGTTTTATTGTATGTAAATCTAAATCTCTTTTCTTGATACCTTCTCTCTAACTTCCTGCATAGACCTCCAACACCATATATCTATCCCATTTTTCTCATTAGAAACTGTCAGTAGATTTATTACAGTCACAAAAACAAGATCTTTTTTCCCTTAACAACTCTATGCCTCTTTACACCCTATTCCATTTCCCAATAAATATGCTTTCATTAGTTTCAATATATTTAATAAAAATATTTTTAGATTATGCTTTTCTTGTAGTGGAGGGTGCTTATATTATTAATTTTGAAACACCTGGTAACCATTTTTCTCAACAATATACATGTTTGGATTAAGGATCATACTCAGATATCTAATCCTAGGTGTCAGTGACAGAGGTATCTAACCTCTGGCACAGTTTACATCCTAGTTTAGTATCCTGTTTTAATCAAAGGACATCAGGTCAGTGTAGTGAGTCTAGATAAGTGTACTACTGACCATTCCACTGCTGTCTGAAAATACCTGTCCTCTCTAGAGTAAAATGAATAGCTATCTGTGCTGACTAAAGACTGCATTCATCTTTCCTGAAGAAAGCCTATTGCCATATGAGGTGAGCAAATGTAAGTGAAGAGGGATGAAAGATCAGACAAAAGGACTTTTGGGAGACTTTTACCTTCTGGAATAAAGGCTGTATGTCTGAGGAAGTCCTAGAACACTGTAAATGCTAATAAATGTTTAGGTGGGAGTAATTAAATTGAGCTCTAGACCACTGCTGATTGTGTTGGATAAATGTGTATGCATGTGTGCGTGAGTGCATGTGGCAGAAAGTAGCAGAAAGGATGACTCTGTAATTAAACACATTATCTAGGCTTATGAAGAAAATGTTGATATTATCATTTCATATCTTAATTTAAAGAAAGGATGAAGTAAAAAGGTTATTGAGATCCTGATTGTAATGTTTCAAAACTTTTGAAGTCCACAGCATGTGTCATTCCAGGATGTTTGATTTCATTAGTCATCAAAGGCTTCACAATGTGAGGCAATACCCAAAATAAAGTAAGTATGAAACACTCAGTTTTGGACTGTTCACCTCAATTGTAGTCTAGTCCTTTAAGGTTAAGAAACATTTGTTTGGGATTCTTGTTTGTTTATTTTTCTTCCTGTTATATTAAATTTCTGATATAAAACATGTCTGTAGAACATTTATGGCCCATCTGTAATAGTTTATTTCTGCTGCTGCTTCCTTCTTACACTTTTCCCTGGCTCCAGCATGGGTCCTTCCATAGACCACAGTCCTTCAGGATAAGTCTCTTCCATTGTGAGCTCTCCACAGGCTGCAGTTTCCTTCAGGATATATCTTCCTGCTGTAGCATGAGGTCTTCCATGGGCTGCAGTGTGGAACTCCTCACTCTGAAGCACTGTTTTGCCCTTTCCTAAACATGTTATGACAGAGGTGCCACTTTATCTAAGAGGCTCAGCTGTGCCCTGTGGTGGGGTCCACTGGAGCCAGCTGGAATTTTCTGCATCTGGCATGGGGCAGCCCTGGCCTCTCCTCACACTGGCCACTCTGCAGCTCCCCACTGCCAAAACCCAGCTGTGTAAACATAATACAGATGTGTATATATAATCCTTGCTGATTTGTTTAACAGAGGGGAAGGTATACATCTACTGATATTGCTCAATTTTCAGGCATGTAAAAAATTCAAGTCTCCCATATGGCTTAAAGTTTCGAAAAATCAACTCTACAGTGAGGGTTTTCTCTAGTTTTGGCAGTGCTAGATGAAGTAAACATATAGTGGTATCCTAATGGTGATTAATCAACATTGCTTCCAGTGAAAAACAGGAAGAGGTTACAAGGACTACAGTACTTTGTCATGACTCTATAATACTTCAAAGAGGTAATGTTGAGAGAACTTTCACTAAATTTTGTGTAACATACTTTATTTCCTCTTCTTTTTTCATCTGTTAGATTATAACTACAAGACTTTCTTAAAGGACACTGGTGATGCACATTACACCATCATAAGCACATTTTGGCTTCAGCAGCATTCCTGTAAAATTTCCTGGGGTCTTTCTCAGCTGTTTTATACACCAACATAATGAAAAATGAGTAAGAGCTACCATTTGTTGTCAAAGGCCTCTCATCCTGCTCAAATGTTACTGAACAGCTTGCATCCCTACTGTCTGAGAAGTACGTCTAAAAGGCATAATACTGACCCTCATTTTCCCCAGGGCTGCCTATGAAATGCCTCAGAGAGGAAGATTTTCTTATTCAAAACCAAATGTTCAGAAATATGAGGGCTATACTGAAGTGGTGCTTCTCAAGTTTGAAAACACAGCTTTGTGTTTTACTCACCAATGAATTGCCTGGTGGCTTGTTGCAGTTTTCAAGACTGCAAGGACTAGAGGGATAGTGGTGAAAGATTATGTAGAATGTAAGGAGACAAATCTGTTACACTCCTATCTGTATGGGCTTTTGGTAACCAGACTTTCTTGAAGGGAGCTGTGTAGGATGGCTGAAAATAGAGCTAAGAAGATACATACCAACTGAGGAATATGGATGATCTGGGATCCTGTACTTAAGCTCACTACTCTTTTATTTATCAATGTAGATCTACACAGGTATCTCTGTCCATAATACTTCGGGAGCAAACAGCTTTTGAATTTTGACATTAGGATAGGATAATAAGGAAAAGAAAAATTTTTAAAGACAAAACTCCAGAGACTACTGCACAAAACAGCATCAGCACTCTATAAGAAGGTAATGTTTGAGTAAGAATTATTGAAAAGGTTGAGCAAGGTCAATACAGAGTTTGGTAACTTTATTTATTTATGTAAGTCAGGCTCCAGGGATTGACTCCCCCATGAGCACTGTATGAATAATAGTGTGAACACAGACTGAAATGAGCAGTGTGCCTGCTCAGGACTTTATTCACAGGAGTTTTTCCCAGAGATAAACATAATATGAAATACAAGAATTGTGTACTTAAATCAGCCTAATATTTCCAGAGAGGAAAACTTAAAACATTTAGCTTAGCTTTTAAGGCAATTAAAATAATATGAAATATTATTGTGGATTTCAAAGCTGTTTAACCTGTCAGTGGGATGAGGAGGAGAAAATACAGCAAAGATTCAAGGATTGAGATAAAGAACAGGAAGGGCTCACTCACCAGTTATGGTCAAGAGCAAAAGACAGAGCTGACTTAGGGAAACAAAATCAATTTTGCTTAAATAAAATCACCTCCAATTCACCAGATGAATCATGGTAGGACAGTGATAAATACAATCTGATCTTACATACATCTTCCACCCACCTGTCTCTTCTTCTCAGGCTCAGCTCTGCTACTTCCTCCCACCAAGCAGTGCAGAGGGAAGTGAATGGATGTTGCAATCAGTCCCAGTCCATTTTATACTGTTTCTGCAACTCCTTTCTCCATGGGGGAAAAATTCCTCACAGTCCTCCACTGTAGCAACATAACATCCCTCCCACAGCAGACAGTCTTCCACAAACTACTCCCACCAGCACTGGTCCCTTCCATGGGCTGTAGTCTTCCCAGAGATGGATCACTCCAGCACAGACTTCCTTCAGAGTCATGGACTTCTTTGGGACCAGTTCCTTGCTCCAGCATGGGGTCTTCTTCCACAGGCTACAGGTGAGATTCTTCTCTACTGTTATCTCTAAGGGCTGCAAAGACTCAACCTGACATCTCACCATGGGCTGAAGGGCAATGTCTGTACCAACATGCCTCCCCACTCCTTCCTCACTGACCTGGGTGTCCACATGGTTCTCTCTCTCCTGTCCCATTCCTCTCCTAAATGAACCCTAAAAGAATCTGCCCAGCAGGTTTTCCCCTCTTAAATACATTATCACAGATGTTCTGATTGGCTTGGCCTTGGCCAGAGGAGGGTCTGATTTGGAGCTGGGGGAGCTTCTCAAAACATGACAGGACCCATTCAAGTAATCCCCTCCCCAGCTACCCAAATGCCTCCAGACACAAACCCAACACACAGATCCTACGGACTTTCCCAGGAGTAAGCCAAATGGCCACAGATTAACTTCACACAAATGCATAGTGCTCCCATCGTGTAAAACTGAAGAACACATGTCTCTTATGAAGATGCTTATGTAGGTATAAACTATTATTTACCACAAATTCCTGACCAATAAACTATTAAAAATATTATGGAAATATGTGTTTCTATTCTGATAGCATAAAAGCCTATTAGAATCTTGCTTTTCACTGACTGGCACACTAGGGTTTATCCTGTGGCTATGCAAATTTAACTAAAAAAAATTGGAGGACAGTATAACAGAGCAAGGAAAGGGCAAACAGAGTATTTGTGTTAATGTTTTCATTTTGAGACCAGAATTCAGTACGTCCCTTCAGATTGTATGCTGTTTTTAACCTTTCCTTTTTGTGATCTAATTATCACTACTAGATCTTGGATCACACTAAAACAAATAGCATTTTTTAAAAAGTTCAAGACCTGGTAACCTGAAACAAATATTTTTATATGGAAATAATAATTTTTAAAGTTTTTAGATGAAACTAGAGTATACAGGAAATGAAACATTTTGTTTACTTTCAGCATTCAAAGAATTATATTTTGATTTTTTTTTTTTTTAAGAAGTACTTTAAAATGCTGAGAGGAATATTTAATTTAGAAGAATGTTGAAACAAAGGATTTTGGAGGTTCCAAAATAATGTTTCTTTGTTAAGTTGTCAGAATGAAATGTTTTGACATTTAAAAATTATTTCTTTCTTTTAACCACAGGCATTTGCAACATTTGCAAATGGAATTTGATCTCCTAATAACTTCTGTTTCCTTATTTCTTTATTTTTGATATTGTTCCAACCACCCAGAAAATATTAATTATTTACATTAGGATCATTTCCTAAATCTGCTAAAGGACTAGTCCTCAGATAGCAGTAGTGACTGTATTAATTAGTTGAGGCTATAAGTATTCAAAGCCTTCTAAATGCAGTGCTTTTCTGTAGACACTGAAGTTACCCACTGGTTTTGAAAAAGGTGAGTCACAGTGATTGAATGTCAGAATTCGGGAGAAGGGAGTGATCTATTTTTAGATTATATTACTAGGCTTTTTCAGAAACACTCTAAATTAGTCCAGTGAATGATTCATTCTACCTATCTCATTTATTGTGTGATGTTGAATGTCCTCTGCAATGCCTATTTCTGTTGATAACTAGGTTAAAGACGTTACCTAACTTTTCAGTGCTTAAAATCTGTTAAGTTGAGCCTACTATTTTTTATATATGTAATAAAGGAAATCCCTCTGATTATAAAAGTCAATAAGCAGGATTCTGCTTCTAACTATAGATGTCTAATGCCAATTTAGATATTGTGAAATAACCTGTTTGGATGTCAGCTGATAAGGTATTATTTGCAGGGGGAGGGGGAATTGGTTGGGGGTTTCTTTTGTTTATGGTTTAGTGTTTGGTTTTGTGTTTTGGTTTGGTTTTGGTTGGTTGTTGGGGTTTTTTTGTGTTTTTTGTTTGGTTAGTTGGCTGGCTTTAGTTTTGTTTTGGTTTGGAGTTTTTTGTGTGTTGGGTTTTTCTTTCCTTATAAACATACAGGTCTTTAGAAAGTCAAGTGTTATGCCTGCCAGATTCAACCACAGGTATTGTACAGCCTAAAGTTTACACAATAGCATTATGTTTAGCAGTGAAATCTCATTGTTTGTTAAAATGGCCTTTGCACAGTTTCCTAAAGACAGGACTCCAGTGTCAATTTAGGTATTAAGATATTTCAGGTATCTTATTGCAGGCATGTATGACATGACATGAATATTTCCATTGATCATGATGGGAATTTAGAAACCTGGATCATATCTATACACCTATTTTTACACCTTTATTTGGATATCTGAGTCCTGGTTCTGAATCCCACCCTTGCTGATGTTGAAAACAAGCAAACCAAGTAAAAACCTCTTAAAACTAGCCAATCAAAAAACACAACACATTCAAGTCTTTGAGAAACAAAGAAAAAACCACCCTGAAATTGTATTAATCATCTTTAAACCTTTATTATTCTAATACAGCTAGAATTAATTATTTCCTTTGTAACATTTTTGTGAATAAAATTATAGAGCCTAAACAAAATATTACTATGTGAGAACCACAAAAAGCACTTCAGAGTCTCCTGAAAGAAATGCAATTTCTCTTTGATAGTGTAACTAATTTTCTCAAGAGGGTACCTGTAATTTGTTAACACACTGATTTATTTTCCTAAGGGAAAAATCCAGTTTTCAGTTCTGGTAATTTGTCACCTAGCCACTACAAAAATAACACCTATAAATTTACTTGGAGACCTGCTCAGTCTAAGAACAGAAAAGTCATTTAGTAATCATAACATATACTCAGAGGAGCTGCTATCTCAAAAAAATGCCACAGCTACCTCTCTAACATACTCTGCTAACAACTCTCCATAATGGTTTCACAGCATGTGAACAAGACTGCTCCTGCATGCCACATGTTTGTAGCAATATAATGCTGCTGAATGTCACTTGCAATTCTTTCCTTTTTTTTTTTTTTTTTCAGTGTGTGTGTGTTTGGGATTTTTGTTTGTTTGGTTTGTGTTTATTTTTGTTTGCTTGGTTTGTTTGTTTGTTTTTCATGAGAAATCCAAAAGCTCAGCTGGCTTGTCTCATTACGGAAGACAAGAAAGAGGCCTGAGAGAATGAGAAATTTTATCTAAGGAAACGTCACTAATATGTTGTTTATGGTAATAAGTGCTAAAACAGAACACATCTTCTTAATATTGGTCTTCATCTCATTCTTGATAAATTACTATTCTTTTGAAGGAAAAAGTAAAAACTGAAATTATTATACTGAAAGTCATTTTTTTGTGAACCTGCACTCCAAGCTGGCTTTTGTTTTGCTGTTTATTTATTTTTCTTTAAAGAAATAGACAGATGACTATTCTAATAAGAATGCAGAGCAATTAAAAATAAATTAATAAACATGAAAGTTTTGTTCTTCTTAACATTTACTCTTTCCTGATAAAACTAACCAAGTGGTTCCAGTTCTTTTGGGATTTTATTGGAAAATAGGGAAATTGATGGGAAAGGGTTAAAGAAATATATGTTTGTGGTGGAGTTGACCCCATGACCCCAGCCAACAGACAAACAGCCATACAGGCACTCCCTCCCCCCCGCCCCCTTCTCCCAGCACACCTCAAGAATCTGGAGGTGACAAAATACAAAGGAAAAAACAAGAAAGAAACTTCATGGTTTGAGATAAAAACTGTTTAATAGATGAAGGAAAGACCAACCAGAAAAGCAAAAGAAATTGATCATTTCCTCCCATGAACAGATGAATACCCATCCTCTGTCCAACAAAAGTCTGTTTTGGAAAACAACTCCCCTTCCCCCCATCTTCTTTCTTTACTCCAGCTTTTATTGCTAAGTATGATGTTACCTGACATAAAAAATCCCTTTGGTCAGTTTGGGTCAGCTGTCCCTGCTGTGTCTTCTCCCAGCCTCTTGCCCACCATCAGCCTACTCACTCAGGAGGGCAGAGTGGGAAACAAGAGAAAGTCTTGTCACTATGCAAGCACTGTTCAGGAATAGGTGAAACACTGGTATGTTATCAACGCTATTTTAGCCACAAATACAAGCTGAACAAACCAGCTGAATCAACATGCCTTGGTGTTAGTAGGTATATAGGAAGGTATGAGCCTGTGTGTGAACATTCTGAGTTAAAACCACCTCCTATACCTCCTACATCACACTTTCCTACTCTGTTGCAAAATTATATCCTACCGAAAGACTGGAAATGCTGTCAAAACTACAGTGCTCAGTGGCAATTGATGGTATGCTCCAAAACTGCATGTGTAGAATTAGGAAAGATCAGAAATGTTATATTACAAAAGGTTTCTAAAGTAGATGTTCTTTTTATGAAACTGGTAACTTGTGTAGGTCATCAGATTAAAAAAAAAAAATTAGAAGAGATATTCTATATTTGGGGATTAAAAAGCAATTAAAGTATTTATCATATTCCTCAAATTCTTCTGGGAGTTCCAAAGTGACATTTTTCCATTGCCTTCACCTTCATAGCAAGTATCAGTTTCTCCCTCAGGCAGAAGGTGAAACTGCATTTGCAAATCTGTTCAAGAAACTGAACAGTTTATGCTTCAAATTATTTTTAACTTGTTGCAAAGCAACCATCTTCAACTTTTGTCCAAATATGTAGAGATTATTTCCAGTTACAATATATTTAATAAGTAATGGGTTTAATTTTGATTTTTGCTCTAGCTATGATTCTTTCAGTGGGGCTAGGAACAAATGGTTCTAAAGTCAGCTGTGCCTTCAGCTGTTTGGACAAATAAACTGTAACCAGAAGAGTTTCTTCCAGTCAATTCCTAGACTGTTCAGGGAACAAACGTTAATCCACACAGTGGAAAGTCTGAAAGGATTACTTCACATTTTGAAAATCAGCAAGAAAAGTGAGGTGGAACGAATCAAAACTGGAAAATAAATTCAAAGTAATAAAATGTCTGTGTTCCTAACAAATATTCTAGGAGATGTAGTAGATATAAATTATGCTTATAGTATTTATGCAACTCAAAAAATTAGAACAAAAGAAAATAATTATTCACTGTGGTCCAATAGGGTGCTCAATTGTTGAATTTACTCCTAAAGTTCTCTGTATGGACACTATAGAGTGATACTTGCTGCTTAAAGGGACACTGGAAAGCTCATACAGTGTCAAGAGCTACGAAAAGCAAGGCAGGAGCAAATACTGAGCATGAGGTTGTTTGAATGTAATTAAATTTGACATCTAACTCTCTACATGGAAGGAATAGGATTCAGTTACAATATCAAGCAATTCAGTTTAAGTATTTAAATAGCAGTGTGTACATTACTAGATAAAGTTTAATTTATATATAGATATGTATTGTCATTTGAGGTGCCAGTTTATCCACCCTGACCTCCGGCTGATGATACAGAGGAATATGGATTTTTTTAAGGTGATGTGTCTTCTTTTTTAATCCTGTATGTTTTACAAATCCTTAGAGGTTTCAAATACTACTCAACACTTATATGTGACAATTGAGCTCTCTGTGTTTAAGCTTTTCTTATAGACTTAGTGGGCTATATATTTACTCCCCTTTTTAAACTTCATTGCTCTAAAAAGTGGAGAGTTTCTCTGGAGTCCTTTGGCTTATGAGCTAATTCAAAAAGGATAGTCTGGACTTTTACATTGAATAGCTAGAAGTTAAGCAGGGATATACTGAGATGTTTTTGATAGAGATAGACTTCTACAGTTATATACCTGAACTAATACGAAGAGATCTATGAGAAGAAAACACTATAGAAGGCTGCCCCCTTCTAATTCTATACTGGAAATTACAGATGTGATATTCCCCTAGTTTTATCTGACTTCAATTTATTTTCCTTCCACCTGTTCAGGTGTCATGTCTATGCAAAGGCAAGTATTTCTTCAGTTACCTGCACTTTGGTGGATTTTACACTTTCCTGAAATACAGTTTTGTTTCTGAATCCTCTTATGCAGAAGACAGTACTGAGCCTATTTTCAACACATCACGGATGAGAACTTCAATTTACACAGTATTTTCTGAAAAAGGTGGGAGGCACTGAGCTTCTCCTTTGACAACTTTTTAGAACAAAAATCATCATGACTGCTGTGCTTTGAGACAATTTCGTGTTGACAGGCTGAGCATTCCGAGCTAATCATCCTTTGAGCCAGACTGGGACTATTTCTATACATTTTCTTACTTCAATTTGCTTACTGGTCATTGGTATCCAGGTAAAGTTCAAAAGTTACCCAATAACATCTCCCAACCTCAGCTGACATCAAGGGTTTTGCTTGCTACACTATGATAATTTTGTTTGTTGTACCAGTAATAAAAAAAACCCTCAAAACATACTTAATGAGTTATAAACCCATGCATGATAGGATACATATTTGTCCACTCCCGGGCTCAAATCTGGAATAAGAACAATATTTTTCTTGGTGAAGAAGCCTGACCTGGAGCAGAATACAGCTTGCCTCAGAACCTCTTGATGTACTGACTACAAGGATGGTAATCAAACTGAACAGCTTGATTTAGTAGCCTTTTGTTCTGGACTCAATTTTACAAGAATACATGTGTCACTGACATGAAAAGCCTCTCAAAAGTCTTAATCCCACTAGATATAAACAGACTTTTGTAGGAGAAGGAAAAGATTTATTTTTAATGCAAAAACTGTGCCTTGTTAACTGTCAAGTCTTTCTTCACAACATGTGGGAAATAAAGTAAATGGGGATATCAGAATAGAAATGAAAAAAAGAAGAAAACCCATTACATTCAACATTAGTGCCAGAAAAGGGTAAATAATTTGGTAGAAAATTATAATATTTTAAAAAATATTTATTAATGCCATGATCCAGATAGGTTCATAGTTAAATTCTATCAAACTTCTCAGAGCAATGTTATTAAGATTCAGAAACAAATTTATTTTTTTTCCATGTGTTAAAAATAAAATTACAAACCCTCACGCTTTCACCATTGCAGTATATCAAGCTTGTTTGATGTTTTTATGGGCTAAGATGTCTAATATCCCTTTTTGGTAATCACTGTCACTTAACAGTAGCAGATGTTTTATTTGAGGAGGCATTTTGTTAAATTCCAAGTAGCAAATTACAGTCATAACATACAGCTTGTTAAATGATTAGTGTATAATCATATACTTATTCTTAGATGTTTCACTTTTGGAACAGCTGAAATATTTTGAAGATCTATTTTTTAACAAGGACATTAGCAAAGCTGTAACGTAACATCTCATCATAATGAAGAGATCAAAATTGTTTCAAATTATTAGCAATCAATTCATTTCCTGATCATAATCAACATGATCATGTACACATTTCAGTATTTTGCAGTAAAATACATCAAGAACGTGTATTTATTACAGTTAAAAATCACAGATATTTCCAGGAACAAACTGGATGAACTATCTGAGTAACTGAATAACTTGTTTGCTTTAACTGAATAACTGAAGATAAAAATATCTAAGTACAAGTATGAAGTATATCTGTCCAAATATAACTTTTTTTGCATGTCGTAACAGACAAAAGAGCTAACAGGTACCAGAGCATCAGTATTGAAGACAACTGTTAATCATCTAGATGCTTCTTTAAATGATCTTCATAGACATGCTTACATAGTACAATTAACAAATTCCTAAAACTGCAGAGTGTATATTTCTGATCCAGAAGGAGCATTTCTTTGTATGTAGAACCTGCAGGAATTCAACCTTTATTAGAACACTGGTGATACAGAAAAAGCAAAATTTTCCTCTTAATACCAGATGTTCTATTTGTATAACTTGTTAAAAGCACTGAGAAAAATAATTGTGAGTGCACTGAAAGAAACACCGTTAATCTTCACTCAGTAAAGTAAATATATTTGACAGAATTATTTCCTTGACTTGGAATACCATTTTATTTTAAAGGCATAACTTTATGTCTTTATGTATTTCCTCTACATGTATGTATTAGAAACTGAGAGACTAAAATAAGCAGTAGTGTGAGATGTTGAAATTAATAACTTACTAAGCAAATAAAGCATTCATAAAAATAAATAACACTTTTTACTTGTTTCTTTATCTAGTTCATGTCATTATGATATATAAAATCAATTCCTCTGAATGTTAGGGTACCTATTCTCATTTACCTATTATTAAAAGTACTATTATTATAAGTAAAGAATGATTCATAACTAAAAAGTCTATTTCTAATTTAATTTAAAGTAAGAACAAGTGAAGAAAAAATAAGGATTATCTGCCTATTTATCAAGGAAGAATCCAAAAGGATTCTACAGAAAAATAGGCTCTTGCTTTTGGAAATCTGTACCTTTCATAGGGAATCTGTATCTTTCATAGAGAAAACTATTATTAGACAAATGAACAGGCCTTTTAATCTTAGTTGTTCAGAACTCTGATCATCAAGTTCTGCAAATATATTTGAGTTTGTAGATGTGGGTTATTATGGAAAATTATTGCATTCTAAAACAATAGCAAGAAAGTCATACCAGCTATTTTTAAAAAGCACTTATTCTTCTAAACATTTCACTTTACTTAGGAAAATATTGAAAAGCCTTTCAAAACACAAATAAATAAATCCACATAAAATGTACAATTACGGAAAAAGCTCTTAAATCAGTGGCTGAGGTGCTCCATCTCGTAGAGAAGTCTTATTGAGCTACAGATTTTAATTAAAAGTAGTTAAAATGGCCCACAACTACTCAGTGTTTTCCATCACATGTGGATGTTCATGAAGATATCATGCATCTCATATGTATCTATAGAGTGAGATCACTATTGGCTTGCAGAGGATTGATCATTTTATGATCAAAAACATTAGATTTCTTTGGATCATTGTTCTGTGTAAAAAAGCTTTTTCTAATTGATAAATTACAGATAGTTGATAACTACTCTTTAGTATGGATACTTCAAATCACTAATATTTGACTAATAAGCAGATGAATTAAGAGCTTCCCTCCTAGTGAAAAAGCCACAAACTTCCAGCCTTTGCAAGAGTCTCCACATCCCATCCTTACAGGCACAGACTTTGGCCTTCCTTTGGTACACCTAGGGTTTGGGATTCTTGAAGCTGCATGGTCTTGAAGAAAGCCTTGCTATCTCTTTCTATTGATCTCTGCTGCTGCACAAACTACCGATCCACTCCTGCAACAACTTATCCACTGATAAACTCCTGCAACTCTTATGCTTTGTGACACACACCCTCCATCCCTGCCTGCCTCTTGAAGGCAAAGAACCTATCTCCTGCTCTCAGTCTCAGCAGGTGGTTCCAGGTGTCCCAGCAGCCCAGGACCTGGACAGCTACATCCTCCTTGGGTCTGTGCTGAGGCCTCTGATGTTACAGGGATGTTTGCTTTAGCACCTGCTGGGGACCATTGCCAATATGTGCACTGCTCTTGGCAGAATTGCTGTCTTTCTTCTGTGTGCCCCCTCTCTTCAAACTGCTGGGCAAACTGTACACCTGTGGGCTGTCTCTATTAGCTGCATCCATATCTCAGTAACTTTTTCAAAAGCTTATTACATCTTTACTCATCTCTATTTCATTATAATGTGGTACAATACAAATTAACCTGTATCTGTGATTATACACGACAATGACATGAATGGTGTCCATGATTTATACATGTATTATTGTTATTAAATAACCCCACAACTGTATTCACTGTAATCTTAGCATTAATTTCTTTCTTTTACATGTTTTTTAATTATTTTATTTATATTTTATTTAGTTTTTTGTTAGCTTAACTAGACAAGAAGACTAGAATTGCAGATAAAGTAATATATGTCAATTATCAGAGTTTTCCTTCCTGCTTAATAGGATATTATTTCTTTTGTGATTAAAAGTTAATAAACCTTTCTTTTTATTATTATATTTTTTCTCCTCTATGAATTCTTACCTGATGTCTTCATTTCTCATTGTCTCTTTCAGAATTTTTCAAGTTCTACTCTCACTCTCCCCACACACCCACTCCCTCCATTTTGTTCCTTATTTGAAGTTTTTAAGTCATAATATACAGTCCAAGAAAAAAGAGCAGGGTGACATATGGGTGCATGTTAAATGCCCTATTTAGTGGCAGTAAGAGACAAAAAAGTGTATGTTTCTAAAGACACTGTAGGTCCTCACTTTATTTCCAATGTACAAAGATAATGGTCTTCAAGTGAGTATCTATCTTTCAGTGAACAGTAGAAAATACAGCAATTTAAAGTTTAAGTAGGTTCAGTGCAATTACATGAATTAATGGAAAAAAACACCAACCCATAAAGCATTCTTGAACACAAATTTACAATAATTAGCTCAATTTAAAAAGAAAGCAAACAAACCTCTATGTGTACTTGAAGTTGGGAGAATTTAGGAGATTATATTTTGGGAAAATATTACATGACCTATTTTCATTTCCTTCACTTGGTTTGTACTGCCAGTTCCTCCTCAGTATAGATTGTTGGTTGACCTAGATGGAGGGCAGTCATAATTCTTAAATTGACAGGAATATAATGAAAATGTAGACAGTATTCCAAGCTATTTCTGACAGAAATACATTTTGCAGTACTCAGTGTTTACCATATTATGATCTTTTGGAACCATCTTCTTTTGGTCATAATGTAGGACCCTTCAAGCTATGGGTAAAATTTGTGGTTTATTAGTATTTTGTGGATAAAGCATCCTCTGAATGAAAGAAGAAATATTGCAGGCAAGATAAAAGAGATTTAGAAATGTCATACTACTTTTATACTCCATGTATTCCTTACAGTTTTCCTAAGTGATTATCAGTGACTTTGATCACCTGAAAGCTTACCAGATACAATATTAATAATGATGATCTACTTTGATATTAAAAGCTGCAGTTGAAAAATTCCCACTTTCAGAATACTTAAAATCACTATACTCTAACATCTTATTACAGGAAGGAGATTTTCTGCTTATATCCTTCTCTTCGGCTCCAAGAATTTATTCAGATTTTATACTGAATAAAATATACCATGAAAATTGGAAAGCTTTTGTAATAAAATGAAAATGTTTTTATAACAGAACTAAAGAGAACAATTCTTTATGTCCTTAAAGAAGGCTATGTGTAGAATTAAGATGGTTTCTTCTACCCAAATCACACAGAGATATGCTATTCTCAAGACACTGTTATTCATCAGTGACCTGAAAGTTCCCCTCAACAATTTTAGTAGAGTGGCCACTAAAGGCAAATACTGCCCCTAGCTAAGTTGATAGTTTACTACCAAGGTAAGGAATATAGCAAAGTGATGGATCTGATAAAATTCACCACTTCCATAGTGCAACTGCATAACTAATTGCCCACACAGAAATGTAAATCGGAAATTTTGCATTCAAGAAAAGATGACAATACCAAGCATCAGATCTTCAAAGCAGGGAGAGGTTCTCAGAGCATCTGATACTGGCCTACCACTGCTGTGCTGGCCAAGAGCCAACTACTACCCAAACTTGTGTAGAGGGCTATGGATAAACATGACAATGCAGCAAAATCTGAGTGAAGAGCCTTGGCATGAGTGGTATATCAACAGGTGACAGGAAAACAATATCTGCAGTTACTAGGAAAGTATAGCAGGATATCAACCTATTTGGTTGGCAGTCTGTGCTGGTATCTATTTATAAAATCAACCTAATGACAGAGACCTGGGGAACACTGTCAAGCCACTGTGCAACATGCATAGAAGCAGGTGACTCAAGGCATCAGAGCTGAATATGAGCCCTGACCAGAGCTTTACATGGACACTGGTGAAAATGAGTGTTGTGACTCCTCAGACTAGGCTGTTTCATTTGACTAGAGCGGTGAGTGGGACAAATCTCAGCTAACTATAATTGTGTGTGTGTGTGTGCATATGTGTGTGTTTGTAAAACTTTCCTTGACTCAGCTTCTCTCTTGTTTGGATACGCTTCACAAAATGAGATTAGTAGTATCACATTATTTGGTGTTCTTTTTCCTCCATCACAGCATATGATTTCATAGGGCTTTAGATCATATTAATTATTTAAGATTTGAAAGAAGTATAAATAAAGGTTTAATTTTGTCTGGTGGATCAACAAGACAGTGCTAATTTCATATTTCAGCTGTTCTGAACACACTGCTGCTTTTAAATAATTCTATACCCCTGGATCCACTTACATCTTTAAAACTATCTGATTTTCCTCTGAGCTGCTGGGCATTGAACTTAAATATCAAAGCCTAGCCAAGCTTCCTTGGCAGGATGAAGTGTCTGGTCATTACATTATTATTCCTTGAGCTACTACCTTCTTCTAGAAGCAACTCCACTTGAAATGTGCAGTCACTACTGACCAATTAGCTTTTCAAAATTATTGTTAATATTTGCAGTTTAGAGTGACTGTTCTCTGATGATTTAACAACATTTAGCTAAGATTGGAAAATACTCTATGCATGTATATATAATTTCCATAGTGTAAAAGAACAGGGAGAAAAAAAAAGAAGGAAATGAGACCGTGTAGATTGAGAGGGAATGAGGAGCATATATAGAAATAAAGCACTAGATTAATGATTTTCAGTCCTCCATTGTATTCCTCAGACCCCTTCCTACCACACTGAGAACCTCAGAGGTATTATACTAGACCAAGAGAGAAGACATTTTTTGAAGTGATAATCAGTACTGACAAGACATGGCACAATCCTGGAGATAAAAAGAATCAGAAATACTGTTTAGCAAAATACCCATTATATCCCTACTGTCCCTGTAAATAAGCCAACTTTACAAGTCTCAAAAAGCTACCAGGATTTTATCAGGCAACAAGCAGACACTTTCTACTGAAACTTTTTTCCTTGCTCTACAAGACTATTTATTTTTTTTCATGTCACTATTCATCCTTTTTCTCCCCTGTCAACTTCTGTGCATTTCTTCAGTCAGCTAACCTCTCTTTGACTAGCCACAGTTTTTAAAAACTATTTTTATTTACTGGTTTTTATCAAGGAGTTCTAGAAAGTACCTTTTAAAACATTATTTACAGCTTGCTGTGATTTGGCAAGACTGCATGTTTTAGTGTTTCTTATAGCAATCCATCAAAGTGGATATTGCAGACATCCTGAACTTTTCAAGAATCCTAGTTTCCCACTTGTCATGTATTTTCACATCCAGGATCTTTTCTAAGATCTGTGTGAGAGCCCACACATATCTGTACACATGAACATCTTTTCATCTTCAGGTTTCAGAAAAGATTTGCAATCATTTATTTATGCAAAGCTACATAGTCAGACTATTTTAGAGGCTTATAAGATGGATAATGAAAACATGTTCAGAACATTTTTTTCAAGAAGATATTTTGTTAAAGGTGTGTTCTTGTACTCACAGTAAGAAGCTGTTACTCCTTTTCTGGAATGCAATTCCCTTCTCTCTAGTATTATTTTTTCAGAATTTAAGACTGAATTACAGGGTCCCATAATAACATATGAAGCATTTCCCCTCCTCTCGTCAGTTCAGATTAATTAGTTTATAATAGTTTGATTGTTTAATAAGTATAATTGTTTCATAAGTATAATAGTTTGTAGAACATTGATGTTTTAATTAGATTTTGGGATGTGTAAAAATATAATTTTTAATTAAACAGATGTTATTTTAGTATTCTTTCTCATTTTCCTAACATGCTTTCCACTATGAGATTTAATGTATACTTAGAAGGCAAATGTAGTTCATGCTGAAATCACTTATATCTTCTTTTTAATGTGTATGGGAAGACTGATTACAATTTGATAAAGTGTTAATGTTTAATCCATAGATCCATGTCTGTGACACTCATCTGAAATGCTGGAGCATACCTGGAATGGCTACACAGCTGGATTATTTTGACTCACTAATTTAAGTTTCATTGTTGATACCTTGGTGTGTCTACATAAACATGTATATAGGTGACCTTGTTACAAGGGAAAAATTACTGAACAGAGGAAAATGACTGCTGAAATACTGACAGAGAACTGGGAACTGTTAGACTTGGAAGTAGGCCTGTTAATCAGAAGCAACCTTGAGAAGTAAAGCTGGCATCTTTTGAAGTACAGCAGGGTGCCTGAAAATGGAGACAATCTGAAATACCATAAATAAGACCGAAGTCAAAAGAATGTGACAGCAATCATCAAGTGAAAAGGTAAAAAATAGTCTAGAAAAAGATGAAAATATACTGAGAAAGTAAGAATTAGTAACTGCCATTTGATATTTTAACTGCAAGAACAGGAAAACAAGCTGAAAAAAAAAATTGTTCTGAGATCATAGAAAACACAATCATTTATTGGATGCTCCAGGTCAAATCTGAAAACTAACATCATCTATTTGCTGCTCAAAGTGGAGATGTCCTGTGCCTTCTTATGTCTCTACAATATAGAAGTTTTATCCAAAATACAGCTTCTCTCCCTGAGGATTTGCTGTACTGCATTCCCTAAACAGGTTTGTGTGAACTGTTGAGATCTTAAAGTCTCTCTGGGAATGCCTTGTTAACTCTAAACTTTCTGACATGGATCATCTTTGAAGTGAGACTCTGCCTATTATTTTATTGGTCTCCCTCTGGGTGCACTTCTGGAGTCAGTTTGTATTATATTACATTATATTTATATATAATCTTTCATAAGTATATCTAATGTTATTGATAAGTTTGATACATTGTAACCTGTGATAAATATGTTTTATTCCTGTAATTATTGGCTAATATTATTGATTGATGTTATAATTGGTCACTACTATACTATTGATCACTGCTACTATTGATTACTGACAATTATAATAATATATGCATTCACTTTATTAATGATAGGTATAATTGCTAGTGATTTTTGTGCAACAAAGTAGAGAAATTTAGAGGATAAAGACTCTAAGCACTTGTGTATTATGGAATTCTACAAAATCCTACAGACCCATGGTCCTGTTTGCTATATAATCAGGTATAAGCCCAGTAATCCTTTAGGTCATGACCAGGCCAGGTTAACAGCTACAAAGCACTGTAATTAACCTGTCATAGAACAATGCTGGATGATTCATCTGCATGACTTATGAAATTTGTCATTGCAGTCATAGTCTTGAAAACTAATGTATGAATTCTGTAGGTATAATAGGTTCTTATTTTCAATGAAACTAGGATATGGAGCTGCTGAAGGAGACCTGAAGGCGGACAATTAGTATTTACTGATTCTGAGACTTACTCATTTTTTCCTAAAAACAAAAAAAATAAAAATATAAAGTTACTGTAATGTTTAATTATCATTCAATTCCAAATAATTTTGTATAGAAATCTACCACAACTCTTTGCATTAAGTAGCTATCTACCTTCAAACAAGACAGTGTTTCCTTTTATCTTCTTAAAGTTTCTAAAATCAGAAATTTCCTCAGTATCACACTGATGTGGCTATCTGCCTTCCTAATTTTCAGCTTTGTGGGTTTACCACTATAATACAGCACTCAGTAACTAAGTTCATTTTACTAATCAAAGTGTATAAGAAGCAGCATCCTAACACTTTTTGAAAGGAGAACTCCAGTGTACTCTGTGTACCAGTCTGTAGGAATGAAAGATCAGGACTGCAAAACAAGCTGAATGAAACCAGGGACAAATGTAGAGTGATCCAACTATGATGACTGAACATCTGCTTTTGCTGCCCTCTGAAGGCAATGCCTCAATATAATCTCATGATTTTCCTGTTCTTTAGAGAAGACTTAGAAATGTTAGGTCTGTCATGCAATGTCTCAGAGGAGACAGCAGTGTTTTGTCACTGGCTTTTTTCTCCATTTGTAAACCTGTGGCCAGCACTAGTGAAAAACAGGGAGCTTATTGCTTTAGGTGTTCTAGAAAACCTAGATGACTACCTTGCACAGTAAACACCAGGGAACTGGAAAAGTCCAGTTAAAATCTAAGGCATGATTGAGGTTTCTTTATTTTAAGTTGTCACACCATCTAGGGTGAGGGTAGGAAAATACTCAGAGAACAAGCTACCCAGGTTTTGTGAGTTGTACCTACATTGTAATGCTATACAGTAACCAGCAATATACCATCTGTTTATGTTGATTTCCTATCATTTGGACATGATTTTAAGGAGGTAAGATGAAGCCCGCCATGTAGATACAATCACTGTGGTTCATTATGATGAGGGGGAAAAAAAAAAAAAAAAAGAGAGAGAGAATAAAATTTTCTGGAAGAAATCCATCTCTGGGTAGATAAACCTTGTGTTTGAAACACAGTTATCTGCACCTAAAATCCATTATTCATTCTCTGTTGTCATTGTTTCAGTAAACATTTGATACTTGTACTTTGTGTCATAGTCACTATGAAGTCTATATTTTATGAATTTAAGATATTGTTCCTGGGATTTTTAATTTTTTTGGCTATTGACTTCAATGACACCAGAATCTGCCACAAAGAGATGTTTGATTCTGTGTTTGTAAGAATAATAGCTTTTGTATTATACTTTTTTTTTTCCTTTGTATATCATTCTGACAATATTCCAGAACAGTTTATTGAAATTACAGTATCAATTAAAAATAACACCCTCTCATCTATTTTCTTTTCCTAATGATTTTTCTTTATTCTGTCATTCTTTTATTGTCCATTATAACTTTGAAATGTGTGAGTCTGTGAACAGCATGGGTTTTTTTCATTAGTTATGTCCATTTCAATTAACATTGTAACTCACAGTCATTGTTCAATTACAGTGAGGTGAAAGAACAAAGGGAGAAATAGAAGGGAGAAAAAAAAAAACAGAAACATGAGGTCTTTTTTTTTAGCACCTATCTTAGCTTTGTATCACGGCAGACTTGCAGATATGCAAAAATTAATAAATTCTCTTTCCTTTCTTCTATTACTACATTTCTGAGCAAAATCTACCATTTAAAAATAAAAAAAAAAATCTTTTATGGGTCCATAATAATATAGAGTTTAGGTCAAGACAATTAATTATTACTTTTTTCACAAGTTTGTTCATGTCTATATGTAAATTTTTGGAAAATATAAACAATGGCAAAGAAATAAAGAAAAAAAATGTGTTAAAAAGTTCAAGTGATCCTTCTGAAAGATTTTTATTTCATTTTCTCCTTCTAATTCTAATAACAGTAAAAATAAAAAAGGAAAAATAAAAGCAATTTTTTTTTATCCTGATTAATAATTTTTATTATCCTGATTAATCATTTTACTGGAGTTCTGAAATGTCATTTACTCTAATGTCAGGAAGAGGAAAAATGAGAAAAGGAAAGGAAAGTATTATTTTAGATCAGGATAACCTGCTTGTCTCTCACAGAAGTATCCAAACCAAATTTCTACACTTCTTTCCATTTCTCTCCTCAAATGTCAATTACAACTATAGAAGCTCTGGCAGGCTCAATCAATTCAAACTGTGATTTGGGTCTATGTTCTTATTTCCATTGCCAGTGTTACAAAAACCTTCAAGCTTGGTTTATATGATGATAAGACACTCCCCACCTTAGAATGGATTAAATTTATTAAAATACGATTGTCCCTGAAAACACACAATCCAAAATACTGATTACATTTGTATTTATGAGCTAAAAGAATTCTAGAGGACACAGAAAAATTTTATTTGATCAATCTGAAATGTTATGTCTTTGAATACTAGTTCTCAACAGAAAACTGCTTTCATTCTGTAAGGAATATATTATAAGTGATGTTGAATAGTTCATTGATTACACATAATGTTAGAAAAAGCTGTGATAATTACCATCATAGTACTTAGGCTAAACCATTGGGTACACAACAGGCACGTTCAAATCCAAATGTATTGTATCAGCCTATATTCTCTTTATGAGATTATTAACTCAGCCAAATATATTTAAATGCTTTATTTGCTAACCAGAAAATTCTGACTTAAACCTAAAATGAAACACATACTTGCTCTTTTCATCTTGATAAAAGATCTGAAGCCAGTACTTGCAAGGTTTCTTAGTTTCATCCTGATTTTAAGTCACTACAATGTATTTAAGTACTGGTACTTTTACACAATGTCTGTAACTGTGTCTGTTTGTACAATATTTGCTGAAAGAATGATTAACAATACTGGAAGCCAGATTTGCAATAATGTTCAACTTCAAAATACTTCTGGTTTCTATTATTCTAGTTTGGTAGTTGTTGTAGCAACCAAATAAGCTAAAATGCAACACAAATAAAACGTTCATGCTTGTTTCACTCTTATAAATTCAATATTGCTTTTTTTTAGATGGTAGTATCTAGCTTTACTCGGACAGAGGTGTTCAAATTCTGGGAATACTCAGGAGTTCTCTCTAGTGTTGTCTGATGTAGCTTAATAAATAATATATATTTAAATCCCATAGCAAGTGAATTTACTGTGAGATGTCTATCTCCCCGATGTTTTCTTCAAATTAGATGTTGGATGTAAACGTGTGACAGACAATGAACAATACACTGATGTTTTAAATACTGAAAAGTACTGCCACATGAATAAAGCCTTCAGGGAAACCACCACTGAGTTTGTCAAAGAGTTGGTTTTGTTGCCAAGATACCTACTCCAGCTTCACTATTACTGAGAATTACACTATCAAAGCAAGGGAAAATTCACATTGTTTGAGACATCAAGCAAAACACTTCTCTACCAGACAGTTTATGCTTGGATACAGTAAAAAAAACTCTTCATGGACTTCTTGTTAGCTTCCATATACATAGTCAATGTTAGAACCTGTTTACAGGAACTGTGAAAAGATATAAATAGGTCTAATTGTATTTTTTTCCCAATAGGAACACTTGCTTTGAAACATTCTTTAAAGATGCTGTTCTAAATTCTTGCAAAAATCTCTCAACAAGTATACTAGCTAATCACTGTCTTCCTCAGGCTTAAGAAACACTATAACTTAAGTTCATGATGTATGAGTTTTATTTGTTGAATATCCATGACATTTTTTCTAATAATAGTCCTCCTTTTCTGACTTTTGAGGAGCTCTGTAGAGATGCTATTAGCTAAAGCACTTTTTAGCATTTAGCTTAAAGCAGGGGTTTTGTTTATGTATTGCCTGAAAAAGAATGACAAAAAATATAGAAACAGCCTGACAGTATAGCAAGTTTTGCTGTAATTGTTTATAGACTTAACTTCAACAGAATTTATATACTACTAACATTTTTTTTGTTCCTGACACCCTCAGCATCAAGGTTGTAAAGGAACTCACTCAGCTTTGTAAGTAGACTTTGTAAAATCAGTATTCTCATCATTTCTCATCAACAGTTCTGCAAATGACATTCAGGAAAAAACTTGATTATTCAATTTTTACTTTTTACTTTTTTTTTTTTTTTCCAGGCAACTTAAAATGCACCTAAAGCATTCTAATTTAAGTCATCATAGATCTTCTAAAACCCTGAAAGACCACTGGGTCCTCATTACGATTAGCAAATTTTTTAAAGTGACTTGTTTTGGTGATCTTTATACCTATGTAACTCTGTGCCTTATAAGGTCCAGAAATCTTAGGATTTTATTTAATAGCTTTTTGTACTAAAGAAATGTGGAAGTATTTTGAAGGTGTTGGATCTCAGCAAAAATGGGAAATACTGTCAATGGCAGAGAATTTTACTGTTCAGTGGAATACTAAACAAGCTAACCAAGCAAATAAAAATAGTTTTACCTGGCTTTCAATGTAAGAAATCAAAACTCCTCAGCAATGCTCTGAAAATATGTGTGTGTTTAGAGATGATCAGTTTGGCATGCAGTGTGCATGTGCATGTTTTAAAGTCTTCATTTTTCTTAATGGGTTGATGTACCTTTGTGAGCAGTGATGTAACTTAAGTCTGTTCAAGTGTGAAAATACAGCTGATACCATCAGCTTGTTGAATAAATACCCTCAAAAGTTCTCAGAAAAAACAAACAAACAAACAAAAAACCCAACAGTGATAAATGGTCCTTTTCTGTATCACTTGACAATTATAATGAACCATTTCCACATGATCTGCAACTGGATGTAGAAGAAACTTGCTACAAATATGATATATTACAAATATAATTAAAGGCACAAAATGCTGATACCTTTTCACTTCAAGGAATTTGGACAGAGAAATGAGGCTAGTATGGAATTTGTGTCTCTAGCTTTGTCAATAGTAAAGCACAACAGACATATGTGGCCTTCCTTATTTATTAAATCCAAATGGACATAGATAACTATTAACCGGTCACCTTAACATCTAAAATGGTGGTCTATGAATGGTGGTATACAAAAGAGACTAATGAACTTCAGTCAGTTAGTATACTTTTCTGTCATTAAAAAGCAAGTGAACAAAGAAACAAAAAAATAATAAAAAAAAAAAAAAAAAGGCAAAGAAAAGGTAAGTAGGGAATACAAACATCTGGAGTTGCTAACTTTTCATATGCCACTTCTCTTACATTCAGGAAGCTAAACTTTGCCTAATGGCTTTCCAGATGTTTTCTTTTGATCTTGCTTCTTAGGCCCAAAAGCTGAATTGTTAATATTTACAGGCAGAAAATCTGTTATATCTCAAATTACATTGACTAAAATTCTAAATAAGAGGGAAACTTAATAAATACTTTTACTATTATCTATAGTAATATTTTTTCTGTGCAGTCTATCATTTAACAATTTATTTAATTTGATTTCACATTTTTGTTTTACTTTATAAAATGAAAGTAGTTTTATCAATGTAGATTTATTCCATGAATCCAAATTTACTTGAATCTTAACTGAAACTTCTTATATTCTTAGAAATTCTGGTTTAATAATCAGTCAGTTTAACCATCTGTGTTTGGAAGCAGTAAAAACCAGAAAAAATATGGTCAGACAGAAGGAATTCTACTATTATGAAAACTTCTGGGCTTGCATTGCTAGCATCTCAACATAATCAAAGGATTTCATATAATCAAGTTATTAGTGTTTTTCACTTGATTTTCCTCAGGATTTTTTCTGGACTTATCTATAACAAAAAGAGAAGGAACTAATGGGCCAGAGGCTTGTTAAATGCTTATCAGTAAAATGTTCTTGTATTGTTCCTGAGCCTGTTGAATAAAGAAATCAAATGCAAGACTAAAGAAAGTATTTTCAGACCATATATTGCAATTCTATTATATGAACTGTAAAAGCAAATAAAAACCTTCATGGTAATTCTATAAAGAAAGCCAAGACATTATAAGGCTGTATAATGTGTAAGTACTCTGCAGTTTCTTTTTGCTATATGTTATGAAAATAGGACGTTATGTCATGTTTTAACTATTTAAGATTGATTACTCATCAGCTCCACTATTTATGAAGATGATAATAGAGTGTATATATGAGTAATCTAAACAGTATGAGAACTGAACAACCAACAAAAGGACCTTTGAGGGCAGCAATGAGCTTGAGCTGGTTTGAACCTTTGAATCCTTCCTGGTAAATGGAACCACCCAGTGCTGTGACAATGACCATATTATATAGACAGATAGTATCAAATTTATATTGTGATTCAACTATGTATTTATATATATATCCATTGCTGCACTTTGCTAAGTGTAGCTTGCAGCATTGTTGCAAAAATATCAAAATCTCATGTAACTTCAAAGAGCTTCAAAGAAGTAAATTTTATATTATGCACTAAAGAGTACACATGTGGAACATCTAAAAGAATCTGGGCAGAGTGTAGTGGACATGCTGGCACCCTGCTCTTCTCCACAGCCTTTTCTTGTCTTATACTCTCCACAAATTATAGGCTTCCAGCACATGCTGTGCCTCTCATCCAGTCCATAGACTTCTCTTTATACATGACAACAAAATATGGAGACTGTTAGAGACTGTATAAGATAATATAACTCCTTTTGGAACTTTTTTTTTTTAATCTGATATGCTGTAACTAGCCTGTCTGAGGTGGGTTAAGACACAGCTAATATATCTTAGCCAAATTCCAATCAGTTTGAATTTCCATAAACTTCAGAAGTGTCAACCTTTACAGAAGCTTTGATTACAATTAATTGAAAATGTGCTTGGAATGCATTCCATTATATTTCCAAGAGTAAAAGCAATAGTGACAATTGCAAAATTCTTCAACACATAGTTGATTTTTTAAGCAGCTGGGTAAACTTCTAAATTTAATAATTCTCATTGATGTTCTTTGTAAGAAATAAAATAATTAAAATTAAGTCTAAGATTTCTCTATTTTTCAGTAATGATGAGGATTGAACTTTCTGTTCATTGTAAAAATAGTAATTAATATAAAATTATGTCAGTAGTACTGTATATCTTTTGAAATTAAAACAAAGGAATAATTTCTTATCTACTACAAACATAACAAATGTGTTAGGGGAAGTGGCGGAAAAAGTGAGAAAAAAGATGTCTTGTTTAAGCACATTGCACAAAATGTGACTAAAATACTTTCTTGCCATGCTGATACAAGACAAGTGGCCTACTTCACAGCAATTTAGCTCACCTAGTCTTGTCAAGAGTGAAGGTGGAATTCATCTCAATTAACTTTAGCTAAATAGAGGTTGAATATCTCACATAAACTAATAATGTAGGCTTCTTATATAAGCAGTGCCAAGAGTCACACTACAAGGTGAGTTATTCTCCCAGCTTTTTTCACTCCTCTGCCTCTGCTAACTAACTGTGACTAAATGAAGTGCCATGGCTAAATTCCAGAAAAATGGAATTGGATGAGATGATTCCAGCCCTCAAAAACCTTTGCATCTGTGTGTTCACCATTGTAATTATGTTGTGGTCTTAAAACCACATGCGACTCTGATATCCTATTTTTCTATTGATTTGCAGAATTATTAAGGTTAAAAATTATTATTGATCTGATTAATGATGACAGCACTATTGAAGAATTAATAAAGACAATAGGTCAATTCTGCTGCAAAGCATGAGAGATTAATTATTCCATATGAAGGTTGTTTCACCGCCTGTGGTTACAACTAGTCATCATATAGACTTCTGAAAAGGCTGAAATAGAATTCACTGAGCAATCCAGATTGTCAGAAAAGCAGTAAGGTACCTTCCTAGAGGCATCCTTGGTTAATTAGCATTTCTACATGTAGAAGAAGAGTAACTATGAAACTACCCCCACAATTTTGACCTACTGCAACATTGTACATATGAATGTTAATTATAGACTTTGAAAAGTACAGTAACACTTCTGAGGACTTTTAGTGGTTTGAATCCTTCACAAACTTCATCTTTAAGACTGAATCTTTAATTCAGAATGCTACTTAAACAGTTTAAGAATAAAATTAATGAAAAGATAACCATTACAGATGATCACATTCTGTTAAAAATGCTTCAACATAAAAATTCTTCCACTATTATGGTTTATGGGACAAAGAGAAAAACAAACCAATAATAAGAAAAGTAAGAAGATATTTTGAAATGCTTTAACACTACAGATTAAAATCACATGCCTCAAAGTTTGCTGTCCCTCATTGGCAACATGGGGTAATAGTCTGAAGGAATTACAGGATAAATTTATGATGAGCAAAAGGCCACATAATCTGTTTAATTTCAAGAATGAATTATAAATCAGATACAATCACTCTGGTTGTCTATTGTGCCTCTTAAATAATTCTTCAATCTCTTGGTCAGTTACAGCTAAAGGTAATATAATTTGCAAAGACAAAAGGTTTCATGAAGTCAGCAGTTAGTAGAAAACAGCTGTAAATAAATGTCACTAAAAAAAATCAAATGTTTTTCTGCAAAAATAAGCAAGCCACAGGATGTGTTGCTATTTAGTTACAGAAACAAAAGATATATGAGGAGAAAAGAAATACTTCATAAAGAAAAGGAAGGGATACTGAATACAGAAAAAAAAAAAAATGAAGTATGTGTCAAATGTTCCATAAGAAACCATGTTTTATCACTGCCATTATTCAGATTTTACCAGTCCCACTATTAAAAGAGCAATTTGCTTATATGATAATCAAATAAGAGTATATTTGTGTATATGAGGTCTTCTTCCATTTTTTAGGTTAAAATATATTTACCTTTTCTTATATGGGACTCTACATGTCTGATATCTAATATTTTCATGTCGTTTTCTTTCTCAGATAAGGGAGGAAAAAAAGTATCTTAATTTCTTACTATTTTCTCTGATTTTTATTATTCAGTTAGCACATAGCAATAACTCTAAGAAGTATTTACTTTTTTCCTTTGCATTTTTAGTTCTGATAATATTCCAGATTACATATTCTTCATTGTGCAAGGTAGTATTAAGAAACATTTGGAAAAAATCTTCTTTACCCCATGTCACTGTGGGGGAAGGAACATCAAAAAAGATGACACTGTAAAGCTTGATTTATGAAATGGGACATGTGGGAGACATTCTGTCAAAAGTTTTGCACATACAGTGTCATACACATACATACAAACATACACACACACACAACACATTCCAGTCAGTTGAGATCTGCCCCACTAATCATATCAGTAATCATGGCCCAGTCTGGAGAAACATAACATCCACTCCCTTCTGTGTCAGTGTCAGAAACTGGGCAGGGCTTAGCACTGCCTCCTCAAGACCTCTGCTTTTTTAAGTATTGGATGGCTGGATGACAACATTCCCCCAGAATCTATCACTGTGTGGGTTTATAGCCAGGTGTTGGCACAGGCTGTCAGCCAAATCAGTTCATAGTGATAACATGATATATCTTTCTTTCCGAGTAAGGTCCTAAGGCTTCAAGAACAAGTTTTTATTGAAGATGCTATAGCACCAATCTAAGGTTCAATGAAGATGCTACAGCTATAGCTCAGTGATAACTTGTGAAGCTGTGAATTTCTAGAAACTATTTTGTCTTTTCAAACTGATGTCAAGATTAACACAGGTTTTCTCACTTAGTTTTATACTAAGCTATTAGGCCCACACACATTGCTTTCATGAAAGTTCATTTTCACATTATTATTTTAGACATACCTTTTGCAGAACTACCTATAAACATAGTGATATTTGTTTTAAGATTCTGCAGAAAGCATGTACATTTTATACTTTAATCATGGATACATTGACATCTTGTGGCAAGCTAATGCAGGTAATCTTTACACCATAATTTTAGGACTTGAATATTTCAAAGGAATATACATTTACACAATTTTAAAAATTGCTATTTTTTAATTATTAATATTCAGATCATATTGTCACTTATTTCAGAGAAGAGCTATAGAATCATACTTTGGGTTAATAGTATTTTTGCTTCTGCTTCTACCATGCTGAAGTTCAGATAATTCACATTGATACCAATGCTGACTTTAGTAAGAAAGTAAAAACCTGAAAACCACAAACAATTCTTTCTTCTTACAGGACAGAAATCTTCCAGAAATTGTAATATACCCTCAAAGATATTATTGAGAGCAAAATAAATTTCTAAACAACTTCATAGTTCTCAATAAATGTTTGGGTTTTTTAAATTTTTATCTGTAAGGATATAAATAATGAGTCAATAAAAATAATCAGAAGTAATTCCCCCACAGCAGTTGACTATTTGACCAGAAAAAATACTTCATTGAAACAATATCTAGATTGAGTAATTAACAAGGGAAATTTAAAAAAAACCCCAACCAAACAAACAAAAAAAACAACACACAACTTTATTATTCAGCACAAAAGGAATGGGACTCAGCTCACTTAAAATCAGACATATATATCTGAACTAGTGTCTCTAGGCAGGATTCAATTGCCTTAATATAAATATTTAATGTCATTTTTAACTCTGCAATATTTCCTCTGACTTCCATCATAACTTCAGCTGATTTCATCTCTGTATCTGCCATCCCCATGAAGACATTTCAGGTGACCCAAGCATCTATACTAGCAATGAACTCCAAGGCTTACGAATCATCCTGACCCCTATTGTATTTTTGTAGCCACCAAGTAATGTACATTTTAAAGGGATAGTTCTTATTATATATTTTAGACATTTGCTTGAGGAGGATAGGAATTGGTCACTAGGAATGCCTATTTCTCTTCACTGATTCTAAGTACAGACAACTACCCCACATGTATATATTTATGACAGAGCTCACTCAAGAAGGATTCAATCTGGTATCAAGATTTCAATATTTAGGCATCTAAGTGCAAAGTAGGCCTCTAAATACCTGTTATAGTTAACAGAGATTTAATAAAGATAATAAACAAACTAGAGAGGGATTCACTTTATTCTCTAGTAAGGGTTTCCTTCATTTCACTGAACATAAGTGTCTAGTGCAATTTGCCTGGCCTCCAACTATCAGTCCAGCTTTTTTTCTGTGACCTGTGCTATATGCAATTGATCCATGAAACTGTCTTTGCCTCATATTTGCCTTATATTAGAGTCTTGCATCTGGGGAATAATAACCCCATGTACCAGCACAGGTTGGGGAATGACCTGTTAGAATGTAACATAGGAGAAAGGGACCTGGGGGTCCTTGTGGACAGCAGGATGACCATGAGCCAGCAGTGTGCCCTTGTGTCCAAGAAGGCCAATGGCAACCTGGGATACATTAAGAACACCATGGCCAGAAGGTTGATGAAGGTTATCTTCCCCCTTTACTCTGTGCTAGTGAGGCCCCACCTGGAGTACTGTAATCCAGTTCTGGGCACTCCAGTTCAAGAAAGACAGGACGCTACTGGAGAGAGTCCAGTGTAGAGCTACTAAGAAGATCATCTCCCTTACTATGAAAGGTTCAGGGAGCTGGGTCTCTTTGGCTTGGAGAAGAGGAGACTGAGGGGTGACCTTGTTAATGTTTATAATTATGTAAAGGGCGAGTGTCAGGAGGATGGAGCCAGGCTCTTCTCAGAGATGTCCAGTGATAGGACAGGGGAAAATGGGTGCAAACTGGAACATAGGAGATTCCAAAGGAATTTAAGGAAAAATTTTTTCATGGTGAGAGTGACAGAGCACTGGAACAGGCTGCCCAGAGGTGCTGTGGAGTCTTCTTCTCTGGAGACATTTAAAACCCGTCTGGATGCATTGCTGTGTGACCTACTCTAGGTGATCCTGCTCTGGCAGGGGGGTTGGACTAGATGATCTTTTGAGGTCACTTCCAACCCTTAACATTCTGTGATTCTGTGATATAAAACCAGACATCCAAACTATGACAGCTGAGATTAGTCAAAGTCAATTTTTGGAGTTGTCTTTTCAACTGTACTCTGTGATGGCACCTACCTATCTGATAATGTTCTCTATTTTACTATCAGAATTATTAAGTTCTGCTAGGGTGCTTATCCAGAGGAAGAAAATGTGGTAAGAATTTCTTCCCCATAGATGAAGAAGCAGCACTGAAGGACATTGTCCATTATCTGACAATCCAAATCACTAGTTTCTTTCTGTTTTTTCTTCTCAGCTTGAATCTGGAACTCTTCTGTGAACATTACCCAAAAGGGAAGACTGACATAAACAAGAAGAAAAGACTGTGCCCTGATGCATGTTCCTCTATTGCCTTGTGCTTGTGGAATAATTACTGGACATTGTTAACACATGAAGGAAAGGTATAATGAAGAAACTCCCAGAGTGGAGTGCAGCTGCAGCTGGTATGCAAGGAATCCATTCCACAATGGTTCCCTGGGCTACATTGTTTGCAAAACAGCATGGAGGGTGGAGTAGAGTGAAGATCTGAAGGCCAGGGTCTGTGAATTAATGCAGAAGATGGGAACTTTATGGTCCTATGAACCTGGTAAGCTGCATATTTGACACCCTGGGCCAACACTGTCATTTTTTGACAAAATGCTGTCCTTTGTGCAAACTTTGCTCATTATATCCTCATTCCATTACCAAAACACACCTCCATCCCAAAGACTACTTGCCTCTGGAGTGAGACCACCCCTCACTAAGGTTGCACTCTGGATTTTCTTAATCTATATCTTCAACAGTGAAGTGAGATAATTTTAATCCAATCATAATAAAGGTGTATATGACTAGAGTCTCACAAGCTCCACCTTGAAGATGAAAAATAATATGAAAATTACTTAAGGAAGAAGGAATATCAGAGAAGGTGTCATTGTGAACAAGTCAGGGAAGATATCATCTCCGCCTACCTCTGACTTCTGGGATCAGTCACCAGGCTGAGCCTCTCTTTCCCCCTCATAGGGATGCCTTTGGGTAAGATCTGGGCTTTCCCAAGTGCTTCCTTGGAAAAACTTAGAAATAGCTATAGAGTTGTTTTTAATTTAACACGTTTTGTAACCAGGCTGTATTATTTATAAACTAATAATTGCATGTGCTTTTGCAGACAGTATATTTATCACCAGTAATCCATAAGAACTGTAATTCTGTTGATTCAATAAACTGCACTGTTCACATAGCTAGCCACAAATGTTTCTTACTGGGAACCACCAAACACTTCAAGTCTGGCCATGTGAGTCCACAGACAGTGACTAGATGGAAGGTGCAGTGTGCTATGAAGTGAATCCAGAATTGTGAGAATCCGATATACTGAATGCAACTGGACTTAGAGTGCCAAACTGGATACCATTCAGAATCTAAGCCTAGTTGCCCCAAGACACTCTAATGCCTTAGGACAAGTCAGAACACAAATGGGTTTATTTTCTGCCAGATTGCTCTTTAATGCAACAGTACTTTGGAACATTATCCTGGCAAGGCTGCTGCTGATGTTCACAAGAAGAGGAAATGCAAGCATGCTGGAGAGTGGCATCTGGATTAAAACATTTTTTTATTCACTCTACACTCTCTAGCTTATGTTTTCTCACTCAGCTTCTGGAAAAACTCAAATGGAAGGAGGAATTTTGCAGTACATGGAAAAGGGGCTGCCCACTTGGGAGAAATATAGGAATGATGTCAGAGTACGTATGGATGCAACAAGGAAGCCCAAGGCCCTCTTGGCATTAAGCCTGAAAACAAAAAGAAGTAAAATAGACCAAGAAAAGCTTCTTCATGTACATCAGTAGGAAAAGGAAAACTAGGGAAAATATGGGCCCACTGATGAATGAGGTGGGTGTCCTGCTGACTGAGCATACAAAGGTGGAGTTACTGAATGCCACCTTTGCTTCAGTCTTTACTGTTAAGACAGGCCCTCATTCCCTCGAGGTAAGAGAGAAAGTCTGGAGGAAGGAAGACTCTCCACTGGTCGATGAAGATTGTGTTAGAGATGATTTAGGCAAAATGAACACCCACAAATCAATGGGCCCCAATGGGATTCAATGACTAGCACTAAGGGACCTGGCAGATGTTATTGATAGGCCACCCTCCATCATATTTGAAAGATCATGGAGAGCAGGAGAGGTGCCTGAGGAAAGCCAGTGTCATTCCAGTCTTGAAAAAGAGCAAGAAGGACACAGGAAGAGACAGACCAGTCAACCCCTCCTCCATCCTGGGAAAGGTAATGGAACAGCTCATTCTGGAGTCCGTCTCTAAGCATGAAGAGGAAAAGGATATCGGGAGTGGTCAGCATGGATGAACCAAGGGGAAATCATGCTTGACCAATCTGATAGCCTTCTATGTGAATATATAGGTAGATGAGGGTAGAGCAGTGGGTGTTTTCTAGTTTGACTTCAGCAAGGCTTTCAATGCTGTCTCCTATAACACCCTCATAGGGAATCTTAGAAAGTGTGGATTAGATAAATGGACAGTGAGGTGGAATGAGAATGACAGAACTCAAAGGGTTATGATCAGCAACACAGTCTAGTTGGAGGCCTGCAGCTAGTGGTGTTCCCTATGGGTCAGTACTGGCCCCAGTCTTGTTCAACTTATTCATCAATATTTTTTATAGTAAACCCTATACTAGAGTGATAAAAACTCAAGTTCTTTCTCAGGGTACAGCAGCTGTATTGATGTGACTAAGGAACAGATTATCAAAGGTTGATACAAGTCCTTCTGAGGTAAAAAATCTTTTACTAACTTCAAGGTATTTGGATCAATGTTTACTTAAATCAGTTACCTTTTCCAACTGAAAATAAGTTAGCTTTTCCTCAGGCCAAATGACTTGTCAGGATCTTATTTTATTTGAATATTGGGTTTTGACATGGCTCTCCTAAAACGTATTCCAAAATGACTGAATGATATATTTGTTACTTCTTCTATTGAAATATCATTGTTCTAAGACTAACATGGCCATTTTATTTTTTTGCATCAAATATATTAACAAAATTTTTCTAATGGTGATAAACAGGAGCAACACAAAGCAAACATTCAGGTATAGCAATGATGTACAGTTCCATGTAATTGGTTGTATTTTAGTCTTTAATTCACAAATCTACCATGCTTTAAAAAGAAGTTCCAATGAGGTATTTAAGAATTCCATTTTATAGTTTATGATCTAAAAAATTTTATCAAGAAATATCCAGTGAATTTGTTTCTCCTTCAGCTCTTCTTCAGAAAATACAATACAAAACAATGTGTTTAACAGGTGCAAAATTATGAAAAATTATGAAAAGAAAGCTAAAAGCTAAGAATGAGCAATCATACTCTAAACCCTTCTTGCATAAATGCCTTATTACTGAGCTCTGACAAGGAATCTGAAGCTGTTGGAAGTCTATTCTTTAGTCTGTTAATGTCTTTACTTAAGCATTGTTCTGAAAAATAATTTGAGAGTGTTTCAAGATCCAAGCATAGTTACTAGAGAAATGTTAATAATTTGTGCTATTTCTTCCCACTAACCATTAGTGGGAAAATGTTTCAGATTTTAAAAGTAGAGGTTATGCCATCTTTAGCTGTCTCCCTACTTTAGCAGTTGCATGGAATTACATCCCTGTTATTCTAAAATGGGGAAATGACCACTAAGGACATTTCTGAAATGGTATAGTTCTCAGATTTCACATAGCTTTAGGTTATTTACTCTGTCAAATATGTGATTTGATTATTATTGTACAGTAACCCATTTCAATATTTTCTCCCTGGGAATGAAGATTGGTCTCTAAATCCTTGGGAAATAAACACATTAATAATGATTCACTATGAATGAATAAGAAAATAAGCTCATTCCACTGTTAAACAGTAAAACAAATAGATATAAAATATTTATAATTGCTGTTTTCAGAGTATGTCTGGAAATTTTCACATAATTTCCTTAAAGCTGCCTTAAATTTTCTTCTATGATGTTCCAAAGCAGTTAAATCTCTTTGATATTAATGCTACCCACAGAAATATCCAAACTTTTCTCTGTAATATGAGATCTGTGCTTCTGTAATTAAGAAGACAAGTTACAAAATAATCTTAAATTAATTTAAAATAGTCTCAAAATTTCCCATCTTCCTTCCATACATTTTTCTGAATAATGTAAATAAGTAAAATAAATAAAAAATCTTAATTCAAGCCAAGTAACAGGAAAGAGATGTTAAGAATTTGGTATTAATATCTACATGCTATTTAAATTTCAAAAGGTTCTCAGATATATTGAAGGAAAAGGCAGCTACAGGCATGGAAAGTCAAGGAATATTTTTTCTCTCATGTTGCTGCAGGGAGTAAAATCTTGGTCCAGATGAAAACATTTATCAAACAAGAATGAAAGTTGAGGTCTTTCACCTCAAGTTAAAAGGTAAAAGATAAGCCAGATTTTCCCCATCAGTGATGTTAATTCAGCAAAATTCATGATTCCAGTTACAGGATTCTTATTACAAGTTAATCTGCAGTGTGCAATGTAGTGTTAAAACTTTTGGATATTCTTTTTAAGGAAATCCATGACAACTGTGCTTGAATCAAAAGTGGTAATAGATCAAACCTAAATGACAGGTACATAATAGCTTTTATTTCCAGGTTCATTTTCACAGCTTCTTGTATGATAGAGTTCGAAAAGGAATTTGTAATTTATTTAGCCTAAGGTTATCATAGATGGCCTGTGTCCAGTATTCTGATTTCTGTGCCTATTTCTTTACCTAAGAAACAGAGATTATATGATGAGATGCAACCATGTGTCCAACCGGCAGATGAAGTTACTAAGTCACTATTCATCATATTTGAGAATTCATGGCAATCCCGTGAAGCTCCCACCAATAGGAAATGTGGAAACACAACTCCCATTTGTAAAAAAGGAGAATAGGAAGACCCAGGCAACAACAGGTCAGTCGGTCTCAATGTCTGTGTCTGGCAAGATGATGGAGATTCCTGGAAACTATGCTAATGCACATGGAAAATAAGGAGATGATTTGTGACAGTCAATATGGCTTCACTAAGGGCAAATTGTGCCTGACAAATTTGTTGGCCTGCTACAACAGGGTTACAGAATTGGTGGATAATGGAAGATCAACTGACGTCATCTACCTGGATTTATGCAAAGGACTCAACACACATGATATCCTGGCCTCTGAATTAGAGATACATGGATTTTACAGATGGACCACCTGGTGGAGTGGAGCTGTTGGAGTGGGTTCAGAGGGGGATCACAAAGATGATCAGGAGGCTGGAACACCTTCCCTGTGAGTACAGGCTGAAAGAGTTGAGGCTGTTCAGCCCAGAGTAGAAAAGGCTCCAGGGAAACCTTATATCAGCCTTCCAGTATTTAACAGGAGCTTATAAGAAAGATGGAGAGGTACTTTTTATCAGCAAGTGTAGTGATAGGATGAGGGGCAAAAGGTTCAAACTGAAAGAGGGTAGATTTAGACTGGAGATAAGAAATTCTTTACTGTGAGCATGGTGAGGCACTGGAACAGGTTGCTCAGGGAAGCTGTGGATGCCACATTCCTGGAATTGTTCAAGGCCAATTTGGATGGGGCTTTGAGCAACCTGGTCCAGTGGGAGGTGTCCTTATCTATGTCAGGGTAGTTGGAACAAGATGATCTTTAAGGTCTCATTCAACCCAAACATTCTATGCTTCTGTAATATATTTATAAGGAAAGTGGTAATAATTTCTTCCCAGATTCAACTTTGTATATGGATAACATTCACAAAAAATATTATTTTTCTTTCAGGATTATGTCACTTAATAGCTGTGGGTTCCATGTGCCCCTCCCCCAGCCCCCTCTGACCCCCCTCGCCGCCCAGAGAGAGGTGCCCAGCTTAGGGGTGTC
>JANHGN010025223.1:18003-40381 GCA_024605025.1 Megaceryle maxima | reverse complement strand
CATTTTAACATAAGCAGGTTATACTTATATTTGTAGATGGACTTCTTCCTAAAAGTGAAAAACACAATGTGGAAATCCCAAAGAACTTACTGAACTTGACTCAAAAGGAGGTATTAACTCTGTTAGTGAAGGCACAGCAAGGCCAGTGTTGGGAGCCTTACTAAAAAGCGATGACATAATGCAGGGCTGGCCTTTGAAAGTTTATCCCGTCAATTTGTGGTGTGACAACATAATCTAAAAATAGTTCATGGGACTAAGAAAAGGTAACGTTTTGATTTGAGGATTTTTTTTCCCCCTTGGAAAATCCATATATGCTAGAAACAAAACAAGTGTGAATTCTCCACATCTCCAAGGGATTCACAAATACCTTCTTAAAGGAGAATTGTGAACTGAACTTTAGCTTTCATCTTTCTTTTCAAAGAGTAGGACTTCCCAGTAAATACTCCTGCTGTGTAGACTCTCATAATACATTAGGCTTTAGGGCAGTTTTATCACATGCAAAATAGTTGGGACTTTCCAATAGTTTTATTTTTGCAGGTTTTGTTAGTCAGTGACATTTTGAGTAAATTTTTAGTTGGCGTGTTTTGATTTTGTATTTTGGTTCAAGTCATTTGAAGGTTGAATCTAGAAAATCTCCCTGACAAAGTGCATTATGGACATATAAGAGAGGGCTTCATCATCGTTATTGGTATTACATTAATGCATTTTTTCAAATAGTTCATATGGAAGGATGGTTGTGTTCTTGAAATAACTTACTATTTTTAAGGTTTGGGAAATATTTATTGCTCCTCACACTTTGCCAACAGAATGTCTTACAGAGTCTTGTGAAATTTTGTATAATGTTTTCCCTGTGTGTTGAGACGATGGGCAGTGAAGATAGCTTACCTTTCCTTTTTCTCTTGGAGACAAAACTTTTTCTCATGGAGGAAAAAACCAATATTGCACCAGCTTGTGGCACTGAGCAGTTGGTGTGATACAGCCCTAGCTGAGCAGTAACATTTCTGTAAATGAAGGAGAAGTTCCCTGTCTATTTGATCCTTGCAGCTTCTGTTAATACTGTCAACAAATGTGCCTTTTCCTAATGTGAGGGTCTGTCTATGTTGGGAACAGAATGAAGTTTTTGGCTATAAATAATGAGCTGCTTGCAATTATTAGTGTTCTGGACTGGACTCAAAGGGTTTACTTGGATGAAAGACTCCCTTTATTATCCAATTATTATCTAGATCCTGTTATTATCTCTTTTCTTTGAATGGCACTACCTGTTTTTAACTTTTTTTTTTTTTTTTTTGCTCCGACAGCAGGATTATAACAGTCTGCTTGATTAAAAAGAATTTCCAGTGTAATCTGATAACCCTGATTTCCTCTTTAGTGTGATAGTAAAGGGTCTGGGTTTTAGTATTAGATATCAGGCAAGAACTGCTTTAAAAATGGTACTAACATTTATGTAGTGAGAAGAACAAATGGAAAAAACCTACATGCTGTTTTCATGTTTGGGTAGTGTGTGTTATATTTTTTGGTATGTAATGTTACTTTAAAAATCTTTGCAAAGCAGAGCTTGCAGAACTGCTGGGGTTCTTGGCTGTAGTTGCATTCCTGTTGCAGCATGTTGTTGGGGTCCGATATGACATCAGTCAGGTTGTAATAGATACATAGTTAAGCAGTTTATTTTCAGATCCAAAACTCTTCTAAGAATAGTCAGGCTCCCCTTTCAAGAGGAGAGGACAAATAGATTAAAATAGGATACCAGGGAAGGAAAAATAAGCAAGAAGCAGAGAGGAGAAAGTGTCTAAAGAGAATAAAGGAGGGAAAAACCAGCAGACTGGTAGTTGTGGGGTTCAAGCGTGGAGTCAAACATGTGAAGGGACCATTGCATAGAGGTTCCTTCAGCAAATTGCAGTGGCAAGCAGGTGATTTGATGTACTTGGAAGGCTGAAGTCTTAACAGTCCTGCTTACCAAAATAGAAATGTAATTTTCCTCACTAGCAGTCCATAGGTTTAATTCACTGGGGAGGAAAAAAAAATAACCTTTTAAATTTTCTGAAGTAATTTTAGTTTTGTCTGAACATTGACAGGTCACTTTCTGTAGTGCCCCAAAGCTTAGACTCTTCAGTACTTCCCCATGATGATTTTAGTGGGATACTAAACCATGGGTAAAGGATGTGACTTGTTCTGGTGGTGTCATATTTACACCAGAGGTCTAAACATAGAAACTTGTTTGGGAGAAACTCACCAGGTCAGACAGTCAGCCCACTTGCCAGTGCATCGTAAATTACTACAGCAGTATACCAATGAAAATTAAGATTGTTGAATGTTGGTGCGTGTACTGTATGTTGGGTGTGTTTTTCTTCATTGTTTTATGGAAAAAAACAGATCCCAAGAAAACAATGTGCCAGGCATACATCTGTTGGGTATGAATCTAACAGTAGATTTCAAACCTGGAAGTGTTTAAAAATAATTTTATTCACCCAAAGGTCTCTACTAGTAACCTTGAGAAAGCAGATTTAATTTCATGTATGTTGGCCCACCTGTCCCAGTTGTTGCTCTGTAGGTTTCTTGTCATAGCTTTCTTGTAATGTTTCTACTATTTTTATTTTTTTTTCCATTTAGCAGTTGACATAGCTATTAAGTGACTTGATAATACTTATATAGGAGAATATCCAAAGTGAAATGGTTTCTGGTGTTACATGTATGTGGTGAACAGGACATGAGTCTGCTACATGGAGCTGTAACACCAGTACTCGATGTTTTGGTAGATGCTACTTTTTTTTTTTTAAACTGTATATACTATGAATATTTGAATTTTAAGTGATCAAATGTCACTTAATACAATATGATTATTTTTAAATTAATTAAATTAATTTCTTCTACAAGTCTTTTGCTTGTTTATCTTTTTAAAATGAAAAAGCATTTAACAAACCTACCATCTCTGCTTATCCTGATATCATGTTGTCAGTGTTTGATTACTGATTTTATGATATTTTCAGTATTACTACATAAATTTTCTGTAAAAAAAATACTGACACTTTTCTAAAATTACAAATTGTTTGCCTTTACTTCCTGGCATGTTTTTTCTTTGAGGACAGGATTGTGTCATGGGCAGCAACCTTCAGTCCACAAGTCGGGTTCCAATCCAATGTACAACATTATGGATGTAAGATAAACATACTGTTTCATGTGAATACAGAATGATCTGTATTCTGAGAGATCTGAAACGTCAGAGAGATGAATGACATCATTCTGCTTATTCAGCAACAATTGTGTTTATTTTCTGTAAATCAAACAATGTAATTTTGAGTCAAAACTTACAAATCTGAATTACAAAATTTCATCAGAACATCCCTTTGCATCATTCAGATCAGCATTAAAAAATAAATCTTTTCACAAGGACAATGATGTGAACAGACTTTCTTACCTTCTCAGGTATCTGTACAGTGCGTTCATTTCCAGTGCAGTATGCCTACCTTCAGAACTATTGTGCAATATATGTATGCTAGAAAATTATTTCACATAGTTTCATGGTTTGCTGAGCTGCAGACCTGCAGCAGGCAGGTATATTGTTGCCCAGTGTTTGATGACAAACCCTTCCAATTTTTGCTGCATAATGAAAGGAATTTTCCATTTTGTTTTCAAGGTAGATTTTCATTTGCTCGTGTTCGTTGTGGGTTTGGTGTTGTGGGAGTTCCTTGGTAGGGTTTTTACAGTGGGATCAGGCTGCTGGATTCTTTCAGACCACTGTGACTTTGTACATTCCGTACAGATGTAGGGGTGTCATCATCAGGGGTAAAAACACAAGAAGCCTTCACGCAAAACTGAATTACAAGGTCTTGCTGTTCTTGAGAAGACTCCTGCAAGCATATCCTGTTGTGGTTATTACTCTTTTGTAGAAACATCCTACCTGTTCTTCAGCTGGAATGTTTGGGCACTCCCAACTTCGTGCAGACCCTGATAGAGCTAGAAGCTGATATTCTCACAAAATCAACAATAGTAAAGCAAAGGGTGGGGGGAATTCAGATCTGGCACCTCTGATTTGTGAGGCCTTGAAGCTTCCCGCTCTGTGATGTTCTCATTTTTCTCTTGTGCTTGTTCAGAGCTGGAAATCATCATTAATGTTTGATCCTCTCCTTGGTGGAGGCCAGTTACTGGTTGCCATCTGCCCCACTGTGTGGTCTTTACAGTTACCTGTGCTTGCCCTGACTTCTGTCTGGATTCCAAGCAAGACCACTTTGAAGCTAGGTTTTCTTCAAAAATAGTCTGCACAATTCACCAGCTCATCTTAGGTTTGTGTTCTGGTACAAGATTTTGGATGTTTTCATTTTCTGGGTGCTGCTTCTTTTCCCTTCAAATCCTTCCTTCCAATCCCAACAAAAAGAAAGAAGAGAAGAAAAATAAAAAAAAATCCCCCAAAGGTAGTTGCAGTTTATAAGGGACACACACACGCGTTAGGAACAAATCCAGGAGGCAGCACACACAACTGCGTGCTCAGTAAGGAAGGCAGGAGATGAGGAAACTCACCTGTTTGAGAACAAGGGTGGTATTTGTCACAGGTGGCTTCTGTGTGCCTTCTGAATTGGGCACCTCATTCAGCACCTCGACCTTGTTAGTGTGAGCAGAGTGTGGCGTTTAGGGAGAGCATGCTCCCTGCTGCAGGTGAGGGCAGAGGCAATGTCTGTGCAACCACTTCTTGTAACCTTCAACTCCTTCAAGGATAAAGCACCACAAGGTAGTTTCACAGTTAAAAGTAATGCATCCAAGTGCAGGTACCCAAAGGATATTGTCAAAATTCAGTTATTGGTAAGTAACCTCATTTGATGCTTTGAATATGGACACTTTGCTATCCAAAATGTAAATAAAATTTATTAAATGGCAGACATTATTTACCAATAAAACATCTGAAGAGTTTCTCTTTACACGATTTTCTTCATTATATTGCTATAATAGTATCAACTTTGCTTAATTTCCATGTAATTCAAACACTGCTTAGCATATTAAGTACATAAATAAATAACTTGGTAAGTTGCAGTCTTTCTGAGGAAAAACTAATGAAAAGGCAGAAGCATAAACATCTTCTGGTTTTAATAAAATCAGTATCTCATTTCACTGGAGATAGTGAATAAGTGTAAAAGAATCTGTTGCAATCACTTCTATTTTATTATTCTCATCTGAAAAAAAGAAAGCCAACAAAAGGTATAACTAAATATTTATTATCCTTACCACTTTTTGTAAGTGGTAAGAGAAGGTGTATTAGGTTAAAATTTGTGATGGCTCTTTCAAAACAAATTGTTTTTTTCAGTGTCAGGAATACATCAGCTTGTAATTTTGCTTTAGTTGATGAAATTACCTAAAATTGATTTGTTATTTGGCTGGTTGATTTCCTGTTGTCATTTTTTTTCCTCCCCTTTTAGTTGTGAGCCCTGTATTCAAAGTAACTCTTTTTGCAGTGATTGATTCTTTTGTAAGTAGTTACATACTTGGAATACTCTCTTGATAAGGCTTTTAAATCCCATCTCCTTCTCATGGTCAGATCAGGGTTCAAAGTTAAACTGGCAGCTGCATGTCAGTGTTGTACATTGTATGTAATTGTGAAAGGCTGAGATGTTAAGTAGGTCATTTCTAGCCACTGAATGTTGCGTAGTTCTATGAAAAAGTTTTATTGTGCTGAAATTAAGCTTTTTCTGTCAGGAAATGAGAATTCTTTTTGTGCTGTGGACACCACCACAGCCATACCTTGGCCTTACAAGGTTATAGGGTATACGGTGTCTCATTTCCTTCTGTCTTCACTATCACTTGCTGTGTGAGGGTTTAGTAGTGCACCAGACTCCTTTAAAGGAGGGATGAAATAATGAATGAGGGGGTAACTGCTCATATCTCCTTGAACGTATTTGTTCTCCTCGCATTTTGTGATGCATGCTGACGCAGCCCTAATTTGCAAAGCAGTAGTTTTGATTCTTTCCTGCCACCTCAAAGACACAGATACCCCTGTCCAGCTTAAGTAATATTTCCATTATTTCCATTCCCTTATTTACTCCTGTAAATATTATTGACGTAATTCTTATACTAATGAAATGGCACTACTAGTAAAAAGTATTCTGACCATGAAGAAGATTTTAGAGACTTTTTAGTTTGCATCAAGGGATTTCCTTGAGTACCTCCTATCTTTGTGAAACAATAGGGATTTTAATATGTAGGAAATGAGAGATACATATGTTATCAGATCTGTGGTCTATGTATTCTGGTATTTTGTTGCTGGAGAAAATTTACCATGACAGAAGGTTGCACTTCAGTGTCTTCCAACACAAGTTTCTTACAGCTCTGGACAGCTAATGGCCATTTTTATTGTATGTTGGTATGAACCTTAATGTTTAATCTACAGCTCTTGTGAAAATTTTTCTGTTGATCTATTCTTAAATATGCTTTAATATTTTTTGCTTCAACAGTGGCCCATGGTTCAAAGGCTAATTTTATTCTGGCTTTAAAAAAGAACCAAACTTTTATATCTACATCAGTCTTTAATCTCAGAGGGGGTGGGAGATTCCTTGGTCTTCTGTAGTAAGGCAGGGCATTAGAAACAGTTGCTTCTCTTCCAGTATTTTATGTATAATTTGGGTAATGTTACTGATCATTCATTCTTTCCTGAAGCTTTATAGTTCTAGCCAGGCTTTCTTCTTGTACCTGAATCTCTTCAAGTCTTTAATTTATGTTATCCTTCTCTGCGTCTTTTCTATTTGCTGTATCCTTTTTCAGATGGGGGTGACCAAAACTGAACACAGAATTCAAAAGTGAACACACACTATTCAAGGTGAGGGAATATCACTAGTTTTATATAAGGCATAATAATTTTTGGTATGTCTTTGTCCTTTAAAAATAAATACTGATATCCTGATTATTTTTGTTCAAAATTTTAAGACATTTTTTCAAGTAAAGTTGCTAGAATTTTTTTTTTTGTTGGAAAGTTGTTTAATTTATAACCTATTAATGCTTATGGGTAATTAATGAATAATGTACATTAATTTTCACTATGGTTTACTATACACCACGTACGCTGTCATTGTATTATCTAATTGCATGTTTAGAATTCCTTCTGAAGTCCATCACAAATGCACTAGAGAGCCAATTGTTCTTTTTATCTTTCATCATCCAAAGATTTTGTCACTACGTGGTTCATTCCCATTGCATCTTTATGATTATTGAAGTGTACTTGCCTGTGGGTTTTTTTCCTAAGTATTACCACCTTAATTTTAATTTCTCTAGCCTAGAGTCTTTCCTCTGTTCTTGCAGATCTCTTAGAAAGGTTTGCTCTCTTCCACAGTCAGGGCGGAGACTGGTAGTTGAAGAAAATTAATTGTACATGAGAATATTCATTAGAATGTGCATTACCATCTCTCATTAACTTCTTCACTGCATCTGATTTTCTCTTAGACCTTTTTTTTAGAAGAAATATACATTTCACAACCCATCTGTAGTTATTTCTTTTGTAACGTATACGCTTGTGTTATGCTAGTAATGGTAGTGGGGAAGAAGTGTTATTCTCAGTTTTGAGTATAACTGGCAAATTTGATTTCTTTACATGTGTTGGTTTGATCCATAGGATGGCTTTGTACAGGTCATTAATAAAAAAAGAGATAAACATGACTTCTTTAGATAAGTATTCATTATAATGATGACAGTGTGCTGTGTCCTGAGCAGATGATTGTTGCAATGAACAGTGGTAATTAGGGGTAGAAATGTTTGGCTTATATGAGAAGAGTAAAAATTTTGCATTGCATGCTCGTATTAGGAACTCTATCTGCATTTACCTTCAACTATATGAAGATACAGAAGCTAGAAATTATGGAGAGGCAGTACTAAAATTCTTAGTGCATTTTACATTGCTTGATAGGGATTGTAGGCCTGTTTGGAAGGAATTTCACTGCAAAACTTGTAATTAAGAGGTAACACTGTCAAAGATACAACAGCATTCTGAATGTCCAGCATCTTTGGAGTGGGCAGTAGCTCCTGAGAGAGGAAGTAGGCTTGTGTTCCTCATATTGGCACCGTTACCTCCAGCTTCTGGCATGAAAGTGGGTGTAGGTGGTGGCTAAAGGTTTTGGTCTTGGAGAGAAATCACATGGATGTGTTGAAAGGAGTGGGAGACGTGAGGGGAGGAAAGCTATTTATATACTCTTCTGTCATCTGGAGAGTGACAACCTGGCAGTCAGTAAATAAAACAATGGCATGTGGTAGTCTGTAGAAGCATTGACCCTTCATGCTGCCAGAAGAGAAACAGAAATAAAAATTACTCAGTATTTTTCCTTGATATATGAGGGGATACATAAAATTCTTCTAGGACTTTCAGTGGGTGCATATTTGAGTAATTATTTGTGCATTCAACCGAATTTGTCCTAAAGTGAGCAGTTCCAAGAAGCCGCTCTTTTTATTATTTGATGCTGTTCCTCGGTCGTTGTTATGTATGTTAACTGTTGGCTTTTAGCTTTTTCTTTTAACTTTTGTTCTAAATAGCATTTCTGACCAAAGACTTCTAGGTAGTGATCATTTGAAGTGACTTGACATTTTACAGTTTTTCTCATGACTTACTTTCGTAATGTGGCTAATTCTGGCTCGTTATTCTTTGTTCCACCAGTGTAAAGATTGGGAAAATTTTTCTATTGCTATGCTAAGTTTTTGATTTTGTGTTGCTTTTGCTTGTTTGGTTGTTTTGGGTTTTTTTTAACCCTCCCTCAAGGAATTATTTAGCTTTTCTTCAAACGTGCTTATTGTGTTTCTTCATTCTAAGCTGGCTAGCATGCGAAAGCTAAATTATTTTATTAAATGTTCTAGTCTTTAAGAAAGTTAACAGAACAAATTGTGTGGTTTCTCTTCTCATAAGCTTACAAAAAAAATATGTGTATTCATAGTCTGTGATCTAATAAATGGAAATGTGCCTGCCTATACAAGCAGCTGAAGCAAATACACATTTGAGTTTTTCATCATTTCAGAATTTTTCATGATTTAAATATTTCAATTGAAAAGTTTCCTGCGGGAGAAACAGTTCAGTTGAGTTGTGCAATGTCAAGTGAGAAATGAGGATTTCAGATCTGTTAAGTTTGGAATTGTTGCTTAAAGTGAATCTTCCCATTGTAGTAATACTGCATTTCAAATTCTAAATTAAGTTTTCCATTAATGTTTTTAATTTATTGACATTGATAAGATAAATTGCTTTTAATTTAATTTGAAGTAAGATTTGGTATCCTTGAGAAGTTTAGAAAATTCCGATGTTCTCCTTGCTGATGTCTTGGTATGGGAAAACAGCTGCTATTTACTAAATTGGGGACTACAGTAGCTTCTGGTGTACTGAGGATCCTGTCATCTGCAGTAGATACTGATCAGTGGGGTGTGTGTGGTGATGGTGTTTGGAGAAGTACTAAGTCTTTTTTGAGTAATCTTGAGTAGTCTTTTTTTGAGTAATGTTAAAGTGACTGTGTTGGGACATCTGGAGCTCCTACCAACTTAATGTAATTTCTATGGTTTTAGTTAGGAGAGGGAATATCTTCCTTTTAAGCTGTATGTAAAAATATTTCATACATTAAAAAAGAGCTGTGGATTATCTTGGAAAAAAACCTAAACACAACAAAACACAAAAAAAACCCCTGAAGAATGACTCCCTCCATTTTAACCCCAGGTGTCCAAATAGGTTTTAGCTGGAAGTTTAAAAGAAGGTGAGGGGAAAAATAAGGTGGTTTTAAGTATACCATTAACAAACAGTTTTCCTTTATAAAAAATATTTGAGCTGGTTAAAAAGAATCTAAACATAATCAAACACAGTACAAGTTCTCTAGTAACTTTATCTGCTTTGGAAGCGTTGCTCCATTTTAAGAACCAGCATGTGGCCATGGTAAGTGTTGAACTTGAAAAACAAAGAATTTTACATTTCTATGGAGCAGCAGCCCGTTATCTTCCTCACTTCAAGCTAGCCTGAGAATGGCTTCTGTTTACTGTACTGTGGTGAGGTGCAGGTAGCCCTGTTTGGGAGCACATTTATTTTCTCTTCCTTTCTGGATGTTGGGTCAGGTGTTGGGAAGTGAGAAGCACAGATCTTGCCTCTCCTTAAATACATCCCTTGTCTTTAGACTTGTTAACACTTTTATTGGTATCACAGAACTACTTGGTACCAAAGAAAAACTAATATGTTACTTTGTGAAATACAGAAAATGTTCTCTTTTTGGTCATCATATCTATCCTTATCCTTCTTTTATTTGCAATCCTATCCCTCAAAAGAGACGAGCGACAGACTGACCGACTGGGGCTATTTTTACACAGTGCACATATTAACCATTGAGTAAATGTAAGAGGTTTTAAAGAGCTTATTTTAGCAGAAGCATTTGTTAAAGCCCCTATATCCATAGGCTGTGTGTATATTCATTAACTATTCAGAGCTGTAACATAATACAACAAAAGGAAGCGTATTTTAATGGAGTCTGTAACAAGCATACGCAGGCTGGCACCCAGCCAGCGGCTGAAGGCAGGCGTTTCTTATGGCTATTTCTAGTCTTGTGGCATCTAGATATATTAAATTTATTTCTCAGATAACGAAACTAGCTAATACTTACTGCAGTGTCATGATCCTGCATTACAAAAATATGCTATGCTTGATCCCTAGAAGTTTATTGTAATCAAATCTTTGAAGGCAGTGGAAAACTGAACCTCTTCAGTTTCACCACTTGTGTGACAAGATTTATCCTTTGTAAAATCGTATCCAAAATGGTTTGTGACAAGGGTGGGAAGAACTGAAGTGGTGGCATGAATGGAAAGTGCATAAATATTTAACAGAATATCCCGTTGTGTGGACTTTCTTATCTGTGGAAGGTCTCGGATTTTGCCTGTAGCAGAAGCCTGGGTGTTTTCACTGGTCAGGGATGGGGTAGAGTGTTGGGAGTCCTTCCCCAGTAGTGAACATGCATCCTTGGAGCCTTCAGTGTATCCGCCTACAGCTTCTGCCAACTACTCCTTATGGAAAGGGATGGAGATGCTTTAGCTCTGTTTTATACTACAAAATAGCTTCTTTGTCCCAGTGTAGCATGAAATTGGGATTATGCTCCCAATCTGGTACATTTTGGTGAATTAAAGAATACTTTGATTAAGGTAAATGTCAGAGAAGATGACAAATGAGATATGTAAGAATTTATTTGTATGTAGAATGTTAATATGGTACGCCAGCATGTGCTGAAGTGTAAGATGTTAAAGTTCTTACAGAGGGGAGAAATGGTGATTTTCCACACCAGCGTGTTACCTGGCCAGCTGAATGCTGCTGCTCTGCCCAGCTGCAATGGGAATTACCTTGTTAGTTTTAACTACCTTCCTGCTGTTCTGTGGCATGTTATGCTCACAAAAATCACTTTATAGTGTGATGCTTTAAATAATACTTTACATCTCCAGGCATCTTTCCATATTAGCATGCAGATATTTGAATTCTTTTTTCTTTTGTTAATAGCTTGAATGAACTGGGAGGGAAGGTTTAAAAGAACAAAAGCAATTAAAATGGATATCTGTGAAACCCTTGAGTTTTGTTCCATGTGAACAGAAATGTTAAAAGCCCCTTTAGCAGCTGTGTCCATACCAATTGTTCTGGTTCTTGACTACAGAAATAAATTCAAATGCTGTTGGTTAAATAACTCACGTTGTTTCTAGGTGAAGAATAAGACATGATCTTTTTAGCAAGTGCGATGGTTTCATTTAAGTGATTTAAAAATTGATCACATTGAACTGATTTGAGTGCATTAAGGGATTTGCAGTTATGTAATTATACTGATATTTTAAATAGCTTTAAGTGTACTGTCCAGTTGGGAAGTATGCAAGTGTATTTTCAGATAAAACTTTTTGGGTTTTTTTGAGATAAATGACAATATAGTGTTTAGAATGTAGCTACAGGCATATGACATTGAGTGGAGAGATCATTCAGGACATACTGGAGGAAAGACAAAAATGTTGAATCACACTCATTCTGTTTTCCAGGCATATCAATTATTCTGTTGTATGTAGCAAACTGATACTTGCAGGAAAAAAATATCTCTGAGCTGCAACATTTCATCACAGATTAACTAGATAAAAATGCAATTTCTGCTGTTACGGTTTATTGAAATAATATTTTTAAATAACAGATTTGGGGTTTTGTTAGTTTGTTGGGTTTTTTTGGTGTTTGGTTGGTTGTTTTTGGTGGTTTGTGGTGGTTTTTTTGGTATGGGTTTGTTTTGTTTGGTTTGTTTTTGTTTTGTTTTTATATTGGATTGTTGAAATACTTTTTTTCCCTAAGGAAAAAAATTCAGTAACCATGTTTAATTTGCAGAGCACCAGAGATCATACTGGGATTGCCGTTTTGTGAAGCCATAGACATGTGGTCGTTAGGGTGTGTGATTGCAGAGCTGTTTCTTGGATGGCCACTGTACCCAGGAGCACTGGAATATGACCAGGTAGTAGAATAAATTTCACAAACGTATGCACACTTTCTGCAACTTAATAATTTCAGATCATTAAATCTGGGATTTCAGATGTTAATGGTATCTTCTATTAAGTCATATTTCTTCATCTGCTCAATGCTTTTAATTTAGTCTTATTAATTGTCCTAGAAACATAAATCCTGTTTCTGACCAAACTGTATCTTGTTTTGCTTTTCAGAATTAAATTTGAATTTGTCCTTTTCTTTTCCTATCATGGAAAAAAGAAATGTTAGTATTGAAGCTGCTTTTTTCTGATGGAAGCCAAAGTTTGTGGCCACAATCACTGCCTTGTAATCTCTTAACTTGCCGTGAATGGGGTTGACTCTGAAGTGTCTGTTCAGACATCAGGATTAGTTGCCTTCTGAATACTTCATGATACTTTCTGCCAGTCCAGCATAGCTCAAAGATTTGAGAGCCTATACTTCATGAGGAACAAGAATCAACTGTTGCAATAATAATACTGCAGTGGTAAAGCTTGAAGCTGTTGAAGCTGTTTCTTTACTTTATTGGAGTTTTAGCTACTGACAACACTGGCTTTAGTGAGCTGACTCATTGTTTCTAATGAAAGATGTAGAACATTTTCTGTTTAAAACACTTGAGAGGGAAGCCTGAAATTTTCAAGCATAATGTGGAAATTTGGAAGGAATGTAATCAGCGTTCTGATTATCCCTACCTAGTTTTGAACTTTGAAAGTGAAGAAATCTCCTGAAAATCCCAGATGTAATAGCCCTGGCTTCTTACTGACTTCTACATCTTTGATTCAAGACTCAGCATAGAGGCAGTTCCTCCAGCATGTTGTTTAGGTTATTCAAATCCTGATCTTCATGCAGGGGGTTTTTGGCTCCCTGCACTTACAGATCAGACTTACTTTGCTAGAAATCCTTTTGTTGAAACCACTGTCAGGGGATATATTGATTCTTGTGTTGATTTTGGTAACATTTTATATTTTAAAATTCAGTGTTTCCCAGGTAGGAAGTAAGCTATGAGTGGAACATGGGTTGAGGCCTTGATGCATTTAGAACTTTGTGTGGGGTATTGCTGTTAAAATGGAAAATGAAACAAAACAACATGACTTTGGACTGCACCATCAGGCACTAACGATGCAGTAGGAATTTGAATGGTGGCAAATACTGCCCATATCCTCATGGTTTCCTAACCTGTGATTTGTCACAATGGCTGCTCTTATGTGTGCCAATGAGCTTACAGAGCTGTGAGCCTGTGACTTTTGTGCAGAGAGCAGTAACAGTGTCCTATTTGAAAAGACCTTCTTTCCCCCTCTGCACCCCAGCCTCCTTGTCATGTATGAAACACAGGCAGATGAAGTAGTTTAGTACCATGCAGCAGTTTAGTACCATGCACAAGAGTGCTGACCTTCACAGTGCTCGTTGGCTCATCTTTTCTCAGGTTTAGACAGTCTTATGACAGTATATTCCTGTCACTCATTTCTTGTCACTGTAGGCACAGGGCGAACACAGCTTAACCTCTAGAAACTGCCAGACAGGGCAGGTAAACAGCATTGTCACCAATGACAGCCACCTCTCAAAATGCTGTACTCCATGCAAAGGACTATATGGATTAGGGGCTAATCTTGATGACCATAAGACTTTCTCCTTGCTTTACAAGTGAATAGTGAGTTTAAAAGACATTTAGAGACAGACATATCATTCAAATTTGCTGTTAGTGTCAGTTAATAAATAGTCTAGCAACTTCTCTTCCACCACAACTTCTCAATGTGAAGTTGTCCTCCTCTGGATCAGTAGGAATTACCTTACAGTAGCCAACCTTGTGATTGTGCTCAAGCAGGTCTGCAAAGCTTGCTTCAGAGAAATTTGATTTGGGGGTTTCCTTCAGTGTACACAAGTACAGCAGTTGTAGGAGATGTCTCCCAAGGAAATTGCTTTCTTCCTGCTACATGCTGTGTGTCATTGAGTAAATGAGCAGGCAAGGGCTTTTTGCTGCATTTCTCCCTGTCCCCCTGGCATGTAGTAACCAACACGATAGCCCTTGAAAGGAAGCTCTTAGTTACTACATTCATTCGTGATTATATCCAGTGACAGCTGTACTTCTCAGTGGAAAATAGCCATGTCTTCTGAGCTTTAATACTCATTAAAAACAGGCACAGGTGCTTAATGGCTAAATTTTTGAATAAATGCCATGTCTTCCCCTCCTCAATTTCTAAGACTGCAATATGCTTAGAAGACAATTAAATGACCTAGAAAGAGTTCTGGTCAGAGTGGGATTCTCTTTACTCCCTGATGTAGGGAATTATGGAGAATACCAAATACCAAGAGCTGGCAGCATTGCATTTAGTTCTTCCCCACTTTGGTCTGTCACTACATTTCAGCAGTAGCCTCTCATGTACCTTTCCTCACTATTGCTCATCAGTTTTTCTGTTCTCAGGTGCTCCTAGTTCTCAAGTCCTGTCTCCTATTAAATTCATCATCTTATCTCCCAGTTTCTGGTTCAGTTTATTTCACTGCTTGCTCCTTTTGATTTATTTTTTAATTTTTTTTTTTTCTTCCATTCTGTTTTATTTCCCAGCTGCTCCACCTTTTCTGGGGCTGGTCCACACTAGCAATCCCTCTGTTGATGGATGTGGCTTGTGATCCTGCCCCATGCCCCTCAGCCTTTACTCCTCACAGACCTTCACCTCTGGCTGCTGGAATCTGTACTTCTGCCATCCTGATGTATAACAGCTCAATTTTCAGTTATTGCCAATTATTATTCCAAGTTGTCTTTCCTGAAGGTGTCCTTTTTTTTTTTAATTTTTTTTTTTGTGTGGTTTAAACAGTAGTATTACTTCTGGGATAACTCCACTCTTGTACAGTGAGTTAATGTTGCATGCAGAGTAGATAAACACATCATAATGTGTTGTTTAAACAGATTTCTGTTGAAGCCTTGAATCTTAACTGTTAGGTAATGCTCTGATCACCAACTGTAAGAAAGGTAATGCAAAATGCATAGTAAATAATCTAAAATAAAAGCATGTTGATCATTTCAGTAGAAGAGAGCATCTAACAATTTCAGGCATAAAGTTAGTCTATTCCCATAGCAGGTTTTCTCGGACAAGGACATTGTCTTTTGCTGGATGCCTAGAGGTTGTACATGCACTCTCTTTCCAAGTGAAACATCTTGAAATGAAGCTGTGACAGACATGTAAAACACCAGTACACTGGAAGCAGCAACTGGGAAGGACTTTTACTGAGTTGTATAATGAGTATGGCAAAAAAACCAACCCAACCTCCATCTACTGTACTCAAAGCACTCGTAATTTTCCTGGTTAGAGTGAAAATATTTTATTTAGGATTTGAATGAGTTGAGGAGGTAATGACAGCCACTCACCCCAGCTCCTCATTTCTGTGACTGAACTTGAAAAGCTTGCTCATATAGGTCACTTGAGAGGTTTGTTTATGTATGGCTTTCTCTGAGACAGAGGGAGCAGTATCAAGCACTCAGTGTTAGGTTTCTCCACTGTGTAAGATGTAGTTGTTGAACTGCAGTGCTCAGAGGATGATCCATTTTGCCATGTTTTAAATGAAACGGTAACTTTTTAACTCTGTGGATTAGATTTAGAAGATCAGCAGTAAATTGTTTCCCATGTTTGTTTCTATTTTTCTTCCTCAGATTCGTTACATTTCACAGACTCAAGGTTTGCCAGGAGAGCAGTTGTTAAGCATGGGAACGAAAACTGCGAGATTTTTCTGTAGAGAAGCGGATGCACCATATTCTAGTTGGAGATTAAAGGTAAACAGTAAAATGCAGTAGAAGACAGCATGTTATTTTGTCAGCAGAGAAATGAGAGGCCAAGATTCCCTACAATACCATTAGCTCCCTTCTGCATCTCCTGTGGTTTTTTCATCAGTCCCTGCTCTGTATCCCTTCCATTTTTTGTGTCCTCTAAAACCTGTGCTGCAAGCTCATGTCTGCATTCCCTTCTGCCTGGTGGTCCAGAGACAGGTCTGGTGCAGATGCCAGGCTGTGTGGTGGCCAGCGCATGGCTGCCAGGTGGAGAGCTCAAATTAAGCCTCATATCTCTAGAGGTACTAAAGGAAGTGGACTGTTGTTTTTTGTTTGGTTGGTTGGTTTGTTGGGGTTTTTTTTGTTTGTTGTTTTCCTCTTGCTTGGTTGCTACTTTTAATTTCTCTTTAAAGAATTTGACTCTGAGGCCCAAACCATTCTGTCAGACATTGTTGAAAAAATGGCTTCAGGATCAGAAGTTCCTAGGAGAAAAAGGAGATTAAGAAACAACATGCCTGCACACAGCTCATTTCCTTCAGATCTGCTAAAACAGTCTTTGTTGGCTGAAAGCTGCAATACAATGAAAGCAGATGAAATTAAAACGTGTGTGTTTCTGGTCTGCGCTCCTGGCTTTTCTCTAAGCAGTATTATCGCACACTGGCCATATGCAGAGCTTTAGCTTGCTTTGCAAATAGATATTTTATTCTATGTTTTTAAATTGTTTTGCTTCATGGTGCAGCTTCACCAACTTGGGGAGTCGGGAAGCAGTTACAGTTGACATAAAACTTCTGCAGTAACAAACAGCTGACGAGCTCAAAGCCCAAGTTGCGTAACTCTCCACAGTAACTTGGTAAATCCCTGGCGCGCGTTGGGCTGAGCGGCCAGGGCCGGTGCTGCCCTGCTGCAATGCTGCGGGGTCGGGTTATGTAAGGATTCTCTGGTTACACCGTCCTGATTATTCCAGTATTCTGGGTTTTGTTTTTTTCCAGGCGGTTGATCATTAGGTGACAGTTTACATCTGGTTTCTCTGCATAGGAGAACTTAAATGAGTTCTTGGTGCAAACAGTCCTCCCCTTTTTTCAGAAGTTGCTCCCTTGCAGATGTTAATTCTCTTGTATCAGACTAAATACTGTTTTGGTAAGGAAAGAAAGAAGTCTTGGTATGGACCATTGTTCATTACTTGCAGTTTTTGCCAAAGCTGATTTTGGAAACTTTTCTGTAATCTCTGTCATAAATATTTATTTTTTCCCTTTCAGTCCTGCCTTGCCTCTTTCAGCACCAGCCTACTGGTGCTGTCTGTATTAAAGGAGGAAAGTTATAATAGAAATTGGTGTTCCAGCTCATAAATTGCTGATGGGTGATTGCCTTCATTCTCTGGGATTTGTTTGTTTCATGCTTCAGTATTTAAGATAGTTGCACCAACTGTTGTATATGTGGAGGAATAAAAGCATGAAAATAACAACAACAAAAAAAAAGGCAAAGAGAAACTGAACAAAGTCTGCCTGGGTTTTTGTTGGTTCGGGGGTTTTTTTTGTTGGTGTTTGTTTGTTTGTTTTTTGGGGTTTTTTTGGTTGGTTGGTTTTTTTTTGTTTTGTTTTGGTTTGGTTTTTTTCTGTGATAGATGTTGCTCCTGTTTGGATGTAAAGGTCTGAGTTTGAGGAAATGGGTAAAATACAAGTAATACAAAAACCTGTGGTATATAAAAACAGAAGTGCATGAGAGAGGTTCATTAAACAACTATTTTGCTAAGCTTTCAGCACTTCCTGCGTGATTTACAAACCACCTCCTGTAATCCAGTACTGTGATCAGTCAGATGGCAAATTTAGTAGTTTTTTATTTTGATTTAGAAAATGAAAGTAGTCATTTTTTTTAAGGCAAGTTTTTTAGGTCAATAAATATGAAAGTTACTTTGTAGCTGTAAGTGGCCTTTATTGTCAACTTCTGAACTCAGCTTTCCTTTTCTATTTTGAGACATTGGAAGAGCACGAGGCAGAGACAGGTATGAAGTCTAAAGAGGCCAGAAAGTATATTTTCAACAGTTTGGATGATATAGTGCACGTGAGTATTGAAGTATTCTTTCTTTGCAAAAGGAATGTTTGGGAATGAATGGTGATTTTAGAACATTTTACTAGCTTTGAAATAAACACCTTTTAGAATATTATTTGTTGTATATTGATGATATCCATTCTTCTCTGTATATGTTGCTCAGAGGAAAAATGTCTGGCTATGTCAGCACTCTGGGCTTCTTATAAAGGTCTTCCTTTGCCATTGCTAGTGTTAAACAATGGTACTTGTCCTTGTGGTGAGGGAAGCCTTTAATTTTATGTATGATGTATACTTTGTATTCTACCTTATCTGCTCTTCTGGGTAAAAAAAGAACATATGGATCCTGCTATCTTAACTTTATAATTTCCAGTATAATTGTGCTATCTTAGCAGTATAAACCTGAGTATAATTCTTTTTTCTTTCCCTTTTTAAAAAAAGAAAAGTTAATTTTCTCATTTTTATTTAGCTTTATAACTCCCTAAGCAATAACAAAATTAAATTCTTCATTCTCTTCCATATCCTGAAAAGAGTGAAATCTTTTGGCAAAATTGTTATTAATACAGGTTATATATTGTGGGGTTTTTTTTAAGATTACGTCTGTAGATTAAGTTAAATCATGTAAAGATCCTTATCCCAAATCTTACTTCTTAAATTCCAAGTCCCAGACTGGAATGAAGTCTTCAGGGATTTTTATCTGGGGAGGGTGCAAGGGGAATACTGTGTGTGCAGGAAAAAGTCACCAATTCCAAGCCAACCATACTGGAATAAGCTAACAAATTCCCTGTGCCCCACATAATAAAAATCCTTTTATACTATTTTATAGCAGAAAGCAATAGCAGAAAGAGGTAAACTAACGTGCATGTGTTCTATCTGACTGTTTTGTTCAATGCCAGGTGAACATGGTGATGGATTTGGAAGGTAGTGACCTGTTGGCAGAGAAGGCAGATAGGAGGGAGTTTGTCAGTCTGTTGAAGAAAATGTTGCTTATTGATGCCGATTTAAGAATCACTCCAGCTGAGACCCTGAACCATTCTTTTGTTACCATGAAGCACCTCCTTGATTTTCCTCATAGCAACCAGTATGTAATGCACAAATTTTTTTTTTTAATGTCCGTTGTAGTGATTCCTGTGTGTAATAGTGTTGTTTTTCTGCTATCAGAGAAAAACATCTTTCAGTTTTGTAACTCTTGAGAGTTCTTTCAAGTGCTTGCAATAATACATACACTTGGTCAGGAAAACTCCTGGGCTAATTACTTTTTTTTTTTTTTCTGAAAAGTAACATTTAGACTAATAGAGTAATAGAATTTTTATGCCTGTTTGTTAATATTTCAGTCCTGCAGAAACTTGGGCTTGATTTTTGGAAGTATGAAGAGCCTTAGTTCCTGTCAGTCATTGAGTAAAGGCTAGGGTAGGCATTTCCTCTTGAGGTCAACATCCCAGATACCTTCTTTTGTGTATTGTTAACATGGAATATATTGAAAGTTTTCTTGTATTTCACTGTGGATGTCCTAAAGTGCAAGCATTTCACTGAAAGAAAGAGCTTTCCATCCATTTATATTTCTATCCTTCCTGCTTGCATGCAGTTGCTAGAAAATGGTGCTAGATGCAAGGAGCAGGAAGTGGTAGTATTTTTCTTGATTTTAAGATACGCATTACAAAGACTCAGCATGAACATAGTAGCAGTCCTATTTTTTTTTTTTTTCTACTTTTGTGTATGATGCCAATCTGTGAAACTGGGAAGTGTGGGCTTTGAACTTTTTTTGCTGTTGTTCTGAATAATTGTTTTATACACTTAACAACATGGTGATCTAATTAAAGCAACTTATTTTCTGTTTTTGATAGAGTGAAGTCCTGTTTTCATATCATGGATATTTGCAAATGCAGATCGAATTCATATGACTTAAGCAATCGCAATAAAACATCACTTATGAGACCAATTGCCTCAGGCAGTGCAGCTAATCTAACTGCAAGCTTTACCAAAATCAGTCCAGTAAGAAGTCAGGTAAAAACTCTTGTGGGATTTGTTTGTTTGGGGTTTTTTGTTTGGTTGGTTTTGCTTCCTTGTTTTTTGTTTTTTTTTTTTTTAATTATAAATTCAGTTAATGCAGTTTCTCTAATTGAGAAAAGTAAATCTGTCAAGTGACAAAATCTTCTGTCTTTTACTCTAATTTTTTCAGAGTGTTTTCTGAAACAAACCATTTAGAATTCAGTAGGTTCCAAAATTAAATTGAAGTGCGATTGCCATAGAAAACTGTGCTGTATTGTAGTGCCCTCCAATGGCCAAACGGGATCCCTTCCTCTGACATGGATTTGACATTTTAATTTTTATAAGTTATTTTAGTTGTTTATTATATAAGCTGGTGGGACAAACGTGCGAGCGATTTAGAGCCGCAGTTATAACGATGGCTGTATTGAATCTGTTCCCACAGGCGTTAACTGCATCTGCCCATTCAGTTTTGCACCAAGGGATACCACTGCAGGCAGGAACAGCTCAGTTTGGTTGCAGTGATGTTTTCCAACAGGCATTGATTATATGTCCTCCAACTATTCAAGGTATGTTTAACTGGAATTGTTCCGGTTCCTGAAAGATGAGCGCTACTGTCTGTCTTTTAGCAGCATTTGACTTTTCCACTATCCATTTAAGCTATATTTTTAAAATAACATAATTGGCTCATGAAAAAATTAGCATGTCAGATCCAGATACATTTCAATTTTCTAAAAGAAGTAGCAAATCAGCATCTGCATAAAATGATTTAAGCAATCCAGAGCCCATCTTCATATACCACACGCACATATCTATGCATATGTATACATAAATATATATATATATCTTGGATAACACAGAGGGACATAAAGTGAAGGCTGAAGCAAGAAAGGAAGAAATTCTGAAATAAAATTTGAGAGAAAGCAAGAAACATGAAAGGAGTATGAGTGTTGTGGTGGCTTTTTTGTGGTGGTGTTTTTTTGGTAGGGTTTTTTTTGTGTGGGGGTGGGGTTTTTTTGTTTGTTTTTGTTTTTGTTTTTTTTGCGGTGGGTTTGGTTTTTTTCATTGGTTTGGTTGTGGGTTTGGGAGGGGTGAGGGGTTTCTCCTAATTACATCCCTAGTGTATCCTAGGTATAAGGATAAGAATATATAATAGTTCTTGTGATAAATCTGGGTTGAGGTGGTTTTGTTGTTGGTTGGTTTGTTTGTTTTGGGTTTGTTTTATTTTGGGTTGGTTTGTTTGTTTTTATTATTGTTTTGTTTTGATTTTAACTGGACTTCCAAGTGAATGTTTAAGAAAACATCTGGAAATTTGGTGCTTCTTTTAAGGATGTAGCCACCCTATGTAAACAGTGTCACTTTTACTGTCCTGTGGTTATAATGAGCAAGGACAGCTGGGTAGAACTGCCATAGCTTTCTGATGGTGAAAAACATACAACTTTATCTTTGAGAATTCTTACTGCCTTATGCTGTGAGCTTGGCTGAACTCTCCTGTATTACAAAGGATAAGATTGATTTAAGCATACAATTTTGTATTTATTGAAAGAAGTAATTGGCTGAGGGTTCAATTCTCAGAAACATTTAACTGCAAAACGTCAAGGTGGAAATGCTAGCACAGAATTATTTCTGCAGTGTACAAAATGACTAAATAAGCATATGTGTCTCTAGGAGGTGACATGGTATTGCAGTTTCCCTAAACAAATCCACTTGCATCATACAAATAAAGGTCTTATTTTTGAGTTGTCTTTAAAACCTCATTTAGATTTCAGAACATATCAAGCAAAACTTGTTTTTTTTCTGTTTATAACGAGCTCATCAGGGAGGAGCTGATGAAAACCAGCCTTTCTTATCCTAATAACAGTAATTCAAGGACAGGGAAAGGTACTTAATATTATTTGCTTATTAAATTAGCTTGTTTATAGTCTTCATCACCAAAGATGCAATTTATCTGTCTTGGTGATGTTCAGTGTCATGTTGAGATCAGATCTTGAAATGATGGGCTTTATAGGAAACAGATTTTTTTTTTTTTTTTTTAAGAATGACTTTCAAACAGCCTCTTTATTTTCATTTTTAATTTTTTTTAGCTATTGTCCCTGTTACACATATTTATTTTACGGTTTATATTCATTTCTCTTTTTGTGTCC
>JANHGN010025223.1:0-17903 GCA_024605025.1 Megaceryle maxima | reverse complement strand
CTTTTTGTGTTCTCTTTCTGGTCCTTATTAGATCCATTGTTCTATAGGCAGCTGCGGCTTCGTGGGGGGGGGGGGGGGGGGGCGCCGGGGGAAAAACCACCACAAAAAACAAACCACAAAAAACTCACAAACCACTTTTAAACTAACTTAGAACCCAGGAAGTTTTTATCTCTTTAGATAAAGATAGATATGGCAGACTTTATCAGTAATGTTATTTCACAGAATCACAGAACACAGAACGTTAGGGATTGGAAGGGACCTCAAAAGATCATCTAGTCCAACCCTCCTGCTAGAGCATGATTCACCTAGATCAGGTCACACAGGAACACATCCAGGCAGGTTTTGAATGTCTCCAGAGAAGGAGACTCCACAACCTCTCTGGGCAGCCTGTTCCAGTGCTTTGACCCTCACCATGAATCAATTTGTGGCTGCTGTATCTATCTTAGGTTCCAGAAACTCATGAAAGCTCTGAGTGATTATAGAAAAGGAAACAGCACAGGTGAATACTTCACCTGTGATCTGTATCCTGAATTCGTAGTATGATGATAAGTTTCCAAATTTAAATTCTGCTACAACTTGAATGATGGGAATATATCATGTAAGTAACAAGTTGAGTTGCTGGCACAGAGGGAAAGGAAATTAATGGCATCTGGCACTGCTTCAAGGTTTCCCTGTTTGGCTGCTCTGTCAAATATCTGAAGTTCTAAAGCTCGCTACTTCTGGAAAAGATGCTGTTCTAGATGGCTGTGTGTTAAAAAACTAGTCAACAGCATTTCAAAATGAAAAGATTTGAACTGCATGGTTATAACTTAGTATTGTGTTATGACAGAACAATTGTATCACATGAAGATTTTCTTTCATCCTTTATAGTAAAGATTTTTCTAAAAAACTCACTTTTAATCTTTAGTAGTTGCCTATGAACATCCATTGCTTAGTCTTTGACTAAAGCACATGACACATAGTTTAGTTTAGCTGTTGCAATCTGTTGAAAAAAAACCTCTTGCATTTTAGTTTAACATTATTATGTCAAAAAATAGTAGTAGTAGTAAACCTTGCAGTGTTGCTATATGTCTGTTAGTTCCCTGTGACAATAATGAAATCTATACAGAGCATGAATTGCATCTTTTTCCTATTATGCTCTTGTGGTAATATTTCAACAGTGCTCTGGTTTGCATTATTTTGATGGAGGGAAAGGATTATGGATTCTACTGCAAATATTTGATGACATACACAGAAAATTTTACATTGTTTCCTGCAAAATAGATGGTAACAAATAAGGGCATTGCCAGCTATAAAAGCTAAGAGGAATGGGTTTCAGTTAGCTGGAAATACATAGCATGAGATGTGCAGGAGTCAGTTGTGAGAAGCTTTGAAATTCAGTTCTGCTTACTTTTGCCTGCTTCTTTTCGAATACTTTTAATGTAATTTGTGATAAAGTGTAAATGCTTAGTTTTGCAGAACTTTCTGCCAAAGTCATTCCTCTTTCTAATAGTCTGTTTCCAAATAGTAGCTATTGGCAGTTCTTTCTGGAAATTATATCATCAAATATTTGTGCAGATAAGTAAGAGCACAAATCTTTTAGATGTTGATTTATTCATCTTGAAAACCTAAATTATGGAATTAGATCATAAACAGATCAAGGAAATATAGCAAAATGTTACAAAATTATCCGTTGTTTGCATTTTGCTCAGAAAATATATGCAAGACTGATGTTTTGCTTAAAGCTTGGGTATGTGTTTTTCTTCCTGATAGGAATTCCTACAAACCATAGTAAACCCACCAGTTTCTCCCTGAGGGTGGATAATGCAGTTCCGTTGGTGACCCAAGCCCATGCAATTCAGCCACTACAGATTCGAGCAGGAATCCTTTCTCAGGTTGGCTTACTTTAAGGAAAAATCTTACTTTTGTTATTAGTTAGTAAATATTTTTGCCCTGTAGAGATCTGTTTCAGTCCCTCTTCTGTTTTGTGCTGAACTACAAGCAGCTAATGGCAATTCAGTCACTCCCTGTGTCATGAAATCTTCTCTACTTCACAACAGACGTGGTCGAATCAGACCCAGCAAATACTGGTTCCTGCATGGCAGCAAGTAGCACCAGTGGCAGCTCCTGCTACATCTCTGACCTCTGATCCCGTGGCTGGCCCACAAAGGCTTGGAGACTGGGGGTAAGTCCATGTATTATTGTGCAATACCTTAATGGCTTTGATTTAACAAGATCTATGGATCCTGATGCAAATGACTTGCAATTTAAAACTTCTTTTGCTTTCCTCAGGAAGATGATTACCCAGGGCACCCATTACAATTCAATGATACCGCAGCCTCTTTTAACACATCAGATAACCTTGTCTGCCCCTCAGCCAATTAGTGTGGGCATTGCACATGTTGTCTGGCCTCAGCCTGCAGCTACCAAGAGGAACAAACTGTGTCCGAACAGGTTAGTAGAGTATTTCTAACATTCAGAGATAGTGCACCTGTAATTGCTGTTCAGCGGGCGGCCGAATAGCCTGTAAAAGTGCTATGTTTGTTAGTGACAGTTGTACTTCAACAGTCTTTTGTGAAAATTTATCCTTGCTGCCCTAAATTTTCAATGTTATTTTGGCAATGCAGACTAAATGGGAAAAATAGTTGCAATAGTAAGAGGTTTTAGTTGATTAGTATGTGCCTATCATAATAGCAAAGTTGTCTTTATAGCCTTTGGGAAGGCATAAGAAAATACTGAAGTAGCTCTAATGAAGATACTCCTAAGCTTATGTGAATGAGGATATATCAGGTTTAGACAACTAAAAATGAAAAGATACTATATAACAGGGTTGCAGTATGCCTTAGATTGTCTTAATAGTCTTTCTTTCACTGGTAGCAAAAAATAATTTAGCTGCTTGCTGAAGAAAAATATACCCCACTGCTATACAAAGTATTGGCAAAGGTGTGTGATGCTCAATAAAGGGAAAGCATGGGTTACAAAAGGGAATGTCAGCAGTCTTGTATTAAGCAAGGATTGCATCCAGAGGCTACCAGCTTTTGTTTTCAGGAAGAATCTTTGTTAGGAAATCTGATTTTGTTCACTTGGTTTTCAGCCAAATGGGATTTTTGGGGTTTTTTTCCTTTATAAGAAAATGGGATTTTCAATGTATTGTATTCAATGTTGTTGCAAATTTCAGTCTTAGATATTACATTGTTTGGGTTTTTTTGTTGTTAATATCTGAAATTATCTATGCCAAGTATTTATGACCGTGTTTACTATTTTATGTTTTTCTGCATATTAGTTTAGAAAGTCGGTGGTTTAGCCTACACTGCTTTCTTTGCTGAAAATAGTACCATTTTCAGGTCTGTTGGTAGAGATTTGCTAAATGTCAAATGGTGTCTTCCCTTCACAGGAGCAATGTGTTACAAAATACCAATATCCAAAATTCAGCCTTTATATCTCCAAAGATACTTAACCTGAAGGCTGTAAAGAGAGTAAGCTGTATAGAAGCACAGGACAATCATAACTCAGAAGGACAGGAAAGTAACTGTTGTGAAGCATCGGTCAGGCTGGACCCTGATTCGTCTCTTCCAAGCAAACAGTGCCAGGCTATCTTCATTGCTGGTTCCCCCAGCCCAGCAGTCAGCGTGATCACCATCAGCAGCGACACAGATGAAGATGACATGGGACAAACACATTCACTGAGAGAGTAAGAATCGATGATTACTTTTAATAAGGTGTTACTTAAGTATAGCTGTCTTAGCATGGCTACTGTGTTTAATTCATTTGAGTTCAATAAAGACAAACAATTCACTTCTAAGCAAATTTCACCAAGAAGTTAACTCTGTAGCTGTTTATTATTTGAAAGTGAAAAATACTGTCTCATTAACCTATGTACATTAAGACATTTTCAAAACAGAATACTTGGAGATCCAGCAGACTTTTTTTTTTTTTTCTTAATACTGTCATACCCTATTTATTGAGAATAAGTTGTCTGGCTTTGCATAATCTATGTTACATCATTCTAACAGTTGTATCCAGTAGATATTACATACATATGGGTAAAAATACTTTTCTAACAGTGTGAAAAGGTGCTCATAAAAGCAGATGCTGAGTATGGACCCCCAAAGGAGTTTTCTTTCACAAAGCTATCACAGAAACATATATAATTTTAAATCAGGGCTTAAAAGTTTAATATTTGTTTGACTTTATTTTTACTTGTAATGAGTCTGAGCTAGAGGAACTTGTATTTTAAATCTGAAGTTTGTCGAATGTCTCAAGGCTCTGAACTGTGGCAGTAAAATCTTTTATCTGATTTTTCAGTATTGATTTGGTAAAAAAATTTATTTACTTAGTAGGCTTCAAAAATGGATGTTTAGTCTAGGATTTCCAAAAGAACAGTGAAAAGGTTTGAAATTTGGTTTAGATGTAAAAGAAATGAGGAATTGGGTATTAATTTACGTTTAAGGGACCTTTTCTGATGTTTAACACCTTTTTATTCCATGATGACACCTAAGTCAGTGGTGTACAGAAAGAAGAAATGAGATGGTGTGCTAGCTCACTTTGTTTGTGTGGTAGGTGTAAAGGTAGCCTTGACTGTGAAGCCTGCCAGAACACCCTGAACATTGACCGCGTGTGCTCTCTCAGCAGTCCTGATAGCACTCTGAGTACTAGCTCCTCGGGACAGTCTAGTCCATCTCCTTGCAAGAGATCCAACAGGTAAAAAGTTGTGCTCCTTTCAGTAAAAAGAAAGATCTTAGTATACAGCAGACTCAGTTTATACTAGAAATGCAGAAGTTTTGTTACATTGCCATCTGGTGAGCCTAAGTGATGTATTTAAAAATTAATTTATTAGCCGATGGTTGCACAGCATAGGCTGTTCTTTTATCCTTCCTAACACGTCTGTCTTGCTACATTGGAAGTTTTCAGAATACTGAATGAATGGTGTTTACACAGAAAATATAAACTTGTTTCATGCAACTGCCTTTAGAACAAAAATCTTCTAAGGTTGCAAAATTAAGTAAGCCCGAGCAGGATGTGCCAGACTGGAAGTTACCAGAGCACCTTTAATTTCTGCACCCTCGTATTCTTCACTGTGTATCTTGTGTTGTAATCTTTAATGATGTTGATACCTTTTTCCCTCTACCAAACGTAAGCCTCGCTTATATGAACACTGTTCATATGAGTAGCTTCTAAATATTTTTATCTTCACTGCTTGATGTCCAACTTAAGCCTTAATTTTTACACATTATTCCCTCTTAAAAAAACATTGAACGTAAATCTGAACTGTTTTTCTGTAGTACCTGAGAGCTTGATACTAAAGCATCTATCTTTGTGACACTCATGTATCTGTGACACAGTAAGAAGCTCCCACTGACTTGGGATGTTCTGGCTGGGGCATCTGCAGATGGTTTTTCCTCTTATTTCAGTCCGTGCCCTTCTGGTGCTGATATGTTGAAATTCTAGTTGCAGCTACTTGTGATGCTTCTACAAATCAAATTCCTAGATATGAGTTTGTGGACCAAGAAACACTTGGGATATATAGTTACTGGTATTGGTGAAAAGTTTGATTTAATATGATTTACCCAATGTCCCATAGAAATTCTGTGACCTAGGGGTTGTTTTTTTTTTTTTCCAAGCAACCTGTGGCTTCCAGAAGCATGACCAATTCTATTGTGTAATTCTCTGTATAATCCATACCTGGCACAGCCTTGGTTGAAGACTAGTTAAATTTCTGTTGTTGTAGTGATGGGTCTGCAATGTACCTTTGGCTTGTGTAATAAATAATACATAAAGGAGATTAATATGTTTTCTGGCAGTATACCTCATCATAAATTAGTGTCCCTTCCCAGGTTGTTTACAACTTGCTGCCTAAAAGGTATTTGGTTCTGGTTCCACTGATTGGACTGTGGTCTTGCTTCTGGCAGCTGGATTTACCATCTTCTTAGCCCTTTCTTCTTCCAATACAAGCACACAGAGCTTCAATAAATGTTAGCAAGGGCTATTATTATGAATTGGTTTCTCCACTGATTTCCTCTTCCAGCTGCTTCAGTAAAAACAGTGGTTGAATGAATGAGTTTACACCACTTGACCAGCACGGATTTCTCAGACTACCAGTACCAAAATAGCCACCACATAGATAAGAGTCTTGTGTTCTCTTCCTTAATCTAAATCTTTTTAAAAGAATCTATCAGTCACACACAAGGCAGTGCTTTTTGAAGGAGCTTCAGAGACACCTGATTTTCCAGTAGATAAGGTCTAGCATAGCTGCTGGTGGTTGATATGCAGATGAGAGGGGGCTGCCTGCCACTGTGCAGATTGCTTCCTCAGCACACTCTCCTATCCTGACTCTCACAGGCCCCAGGGACAGCTTTTTGCAGGCTCTGGGATGTGGCTGATTTCTAGAAGGAAATTAGATCAGTATGTTCTCTTCTGCTAGGAGACCTTTTTGATTCAGGAAGAAATGAAATAATCTTCTTCAATCCTTTGGCCTAAAAATCTAAATTTCAGGTGGATTGTAAGTGCAAGATTATTTTAAAAAATAAATTTGTGAGTGCAGGTTGGGTTCCACACCTCAGTCTTTATGTAGAAGTTACTTCCTTTCTTTGAACTTTGCAATTTATGGGTAGAATGAGTTCAAATATTGAACTGAGCATCTGTGCTTGTATACTTAAAATGTGTCATTTTTATCCACCCCTGAGTAGTTCCACTTCCATGAATTTTGTCTGGTATTTTAATAAAATTCATCTATATTATGAAAATACATTTGTTTCAATGAAATACTTTTATTTTTGGATAGTATGTCAGATGACGAGCAAGAAAGCGGATGTGACACAGTGGATGGTTCCCCAGCTTCAGATTCTTCAGGACATGACAGCCCGTTTGTGGAAAATGGTTTTGTAGCTAATACCAATAAAAATAAGGAAGCAAGAGCATCAGTTAATCCTGAAACCAAATCAGCTGTTTGCACAGTAGTGGTACCACCAATGGGACTTGAAAACAGGTTACATCTTGATGAACAGTTGGTGAATGCAGGTAAATTAGTTCAGATAGTTTTTTGTTTTTTTTTTTTTTTCTTTCTATACCAGTAGATAAGAATAGAAACTTAAATATTTATTCAAAAGACATACATAGGAAGATTGTGACCTGCTTATGCATCTGCTAATCTGTAATAAACATTTCTAAATTGTGTTGGGTTTTGATTTTGTAGTAGTATATGATTTTATTATTTCTCCCTGAGTGCTGAAGCAAATTAAACTTTGTCTAACTTCTGTTAGAACAGATTAGTGACAACAAAAACATAACTTGGTTCATTTATATCTTGGAAGATGCTAGGTGCCAGCCACGGAAGAAGGGTCGGTCTGTCCTGGGAAGAATAAACCAGTCTTCTGTTGTAGGAAACCGTCAGCAAAAACTGACATCAGCATTCCATCAGCAACATATAAACTTCAGTCAGGTACGTGCGCTTACTCAAATCTAAGAAGTACATTTTCTGTCTTGAGGTTCCAAATGTGCTGAATGCTCACAATTTCAATTGCTGTCAGTGGCAATGGCAGGTTTTCAACAGCTTGATAACAGAATTATTCAAATCTGGAAAAAATGGATTTCAATTCACTGGGCAAGTCATTTGTATCTTTCACTCTTGGTCATTTTCTTAAAGCAACTGACTTTATTTTTTATAACGATAATGAAAAGCCACACTGGGAAGATTGTTAATGCCTACACAAAAGCAAATCACGAGACAAAATGAAAAATAGGGTAGCATTTTTTTTTTTTCCCTACATCTAAACGCTAAAATGCTCAGCGTGCGGTTAAACACTGTAGCTATATTTCAGTCTTGTTCTGTTAGTGGTGTGCATGAAAATGCTTGTAGTTTGAGTGTCCAGAGATGAGAGAGAGCTTATCAAACCCAGCAGTTTTTTACCTTTGCTGCCAGGGAAGATGTTGTGATTGCAGTTAAATCAAATATTGGAAGATACCCAAAGTTAATTTAACAGCTACAGCATAGTAAATGCGTCTGCTGTGGCTGAGAACTGAAGTTGACACGCCAAGTTTAAGCCCCTTTTAATTAATGAATTTTGAGCTATAGCTGCATTGAGCTTTTGGTTAGATATCTGGAGCTATATTTAATATAAGAGCAGTACCTGTTAAAGTCTTGCAAAATAACAGTGAATATTAAATTGTAAGTTAAATACTAAATGCGAGCATGCTATATGTAGATAAGAGGATTTACTAATAATGGCTTGAATAGTTTAGATTAAAAGAAACATTCGGGTGGGCGACACAATCTCCCCTTCTGCATGATTATGCAGAACGATTGGTTTAATTAATTCTAAGCAAACCTTAATATGATCAGCATAGTATTAATTTTTAATCCCTTCAATGACTGTAGCTCCTCAGCCTCTTGGCAGAAAGCATAGAATGTTATTTTCATTACAAAAATTTATGCTGATCCATCCTTCTTTCATAGATGATGGTACTTTTGTAGTTTGAAGTCTGCATCATCTAATGGGAGTAATTGATTTTTAGTCTTTGATAACTGCTAATGATTGCCACATCTTCCCGTTACCACAGCCCTAAACTTCTGTTTGCCTAGTTGTCTCAGATATTTTCAATCCGTTTATTATTTTTTCTGCTCTCATCTAAAATACCTCTCCTATTTGTCCTCTTTGTGCCTCATAATGGTGCCCAAACTGAATGCAGCACTTCCAATTGATGCCAAGCCAGTGCTGAGTAGAGTGGAATAAGCACCTTGCTCATGTGATACATGGTATTTCTGTTAAAACAGCCCAGCATGGCATTTTTTTTTTTTTGCAAGAGCATTAAAATAATTTGTGTTCTGTTTACCATCTCTTATTGTGAGATTTCCTGTCTGTGCTACTATCTAAATAGCTAATATTCTTTTTGTTTAAGCATTTAATAATTCCTGTCTCTGTTTATCCTCTTGATTTTAAGTTGACTAGTTTTAGTGCATTATTCCATTTTTCAAACTCTCTTTATACTTAGAAATATTAAGACCTGCCCATTTCTTTGTGCGGACAGGTTCAGCATTTTGGGTCTGGGCTGCAGGAATGGAATGGAAACTATGCTCATCGGAGGCATCAGGCTTACATCCCCGCCAGCGTTGCCGGTCATGCTTTCTCCCTTCCACAAGGAAGTCCAAATCACACTACCATGCACGCGCATCTCTCTGGAAGTACCCACCTTGGAGGACAGCCTGCTATTCTTCCATACCCGTCGTCAGCACCCCTTAGTACTGCTGCACCCGTTGCCCACCTCCTTGCCTCACCATGTACCTCAAGACCCTTGTTACAACATCCAACGTACAATATATCTCATCCCAGTGGTATAGTACACCAAGTTCCAGTCGGCATAAATCCCCGTCTCTTACCTTCCCCAACCATTCATCAGACTCAGTACAAACCAATTTTCCCACCGCATTCGTACATTGCAGCATCACCTGCTTACACGGGATTTCCATTAAGTCCAACAAAACTCAGCCAGTATCCATTTATGTGAGAACTCAAATACAGTATATTGAGGAAGCTCAATGATACAGAAGTTTGATTTAAGAAGAAACATGGTATTTATTAAATATTAGCCATGGCACAACAGGAAAATTTTTTTTTTTTGAATCATGTAGACTTGGGTGCAATTTAAACAACTCTGAGCTTTAAAAAAAACTCACTTTTAATGTGTTTTGCACATTTGGTATAACTTGTCTTTGGTCATGTTATCTTCTTATATAGTAACTTTAGACAGGTGACTTATGGGAGCAGAAATCTGGTTTTGCTCCTGCTATTTTTTATAAAATTGCCTTCTAACTAGTGCAAGACACGTCTACATTTGGGAAGCCATTCAGTGTACAGAACTAGAGCAACAGATGCACATGTGTCAGCAGTACAGTGTAGAGGTAACTTGTTTGTATTGCGTATCTTGGTGTTTAAATGTTGAGTCACTTATCTAAGAGTTGAGCTGTTGTTCTTCACATTGCATGTGTCTTTTGCATGGGCGAAGAAAAAAGCCTAAACATTGCTCTTAAATGTTGTTGTCCTAATAATCTCAGCTGCATTGTAAACTGTTCCCACACATAGTGCCTTAAATATTTGAGGTTGTTAATGTTATTACTTATATATAAATGTTGAGGACTGCAGCACTTAAAAATTCAGATCTGCTGATTTTTTGATAGCGTGTATGCTCATTTTGGGTTTTGTGTGGTATGATTTTAGTATTGGGTGTGTTTTCCTTACTGAGAAGGCAGCATGTTTTGCTGTAGCTGAATTTTGCTTTTTTATTTTTAAATTTTTTTTATTTTTTCCCAGAATGATCTAGCTTCAAGAGAAGACTTAAGTAGTGCTTAAGAAAAGGTGATTCAGTAGCTATTGAGTAGTGACACACAACACAGTATTTCATACTGGTAAATGGAACTGCAATACAACCTAAGTAGTTTATTTTAAGTGTTTGTCTAATGGGATATAATAAACTGTCTAGAGGTGCGGTAGGCATAACTGACTAGCTAATGAAAGAAAAAGACAAGCGCTCATTGATCCATGATGTGGTTTCATCTTAGCTTGAGCAAACCATGCAGTATTTAATAACTAGTAGCAGAATATTTACTATTGAAGCTTGAAAAAGATGTGAGTTCTTTGTGTGCAATCTTTCATTTATGCATGGGAGAGATTTTAGTCGTTTTACATTATAGTATTTGTTTTAGCCTGTTGCGGGTGTTTGCTTATTTAATACATTCCGTCAGGGACGTAAATTACATGCTTTTTGCATTCTTTTTTTTTTTTTTTTTTCCCCTTAGGAAGTGTGTCTTTTTGTTTTTTGTTTTGTTCAAATGAAGTTGCTTTTGCAGCACCAAAGACTTAATCATCCATTTCCTATAAAAGGTAGCTACTTTTTCATAGACCTCAAGTATACTGTAGTGTAGAGATGGGATTTACAGAAGGTATTAAACTGAGGCTGTGTTTTAGCTTATGGGCAAGTAATAAATTGTATCATTTATCTTGAATGTATCATAGATAAGCTGCTATATAATGATTGCCACTTCAGATAGCTGTGAAATTAGGTGATTAACTAGTTACTTCTTAGCCTTCTAATTTCTGTACAAGTCTAATTACATGAAATAGAAGCCGGGTTTTGGGTTTGGATTTTTTTTTTTTTTTTGATTTTGTTTTCATGTTTGAAGTGTCGTAACTACTATACTGTAAATGATGGAAGATGATTGCATATGTTTTTTTGGGGTGTGTTATTTGCATCAGTATTTTATCTCCATTAACTTTGAGCTCCTCACTGCATATAAGTGGATATATTGATGTAACTTAATTTTTTTTATGTTTTCATATTGGCATTGTGTAGACACTTAAGAAGCTGCATCTTGCAGGCTTGACTTAACTTTTTTTTAAAACAAAATCTGGAATACAATCCTTGCAATGTTGACTGGAATAAGAGTGCAAAGCATTTGAGTTTAACTCTGTCAATAAGCTAATAACTGGTAATCTTTTTATTTACTCCACTAACACAAGCAGTGTTTTATTTAATGAATGTCTGAATGAAATAAATGTGCCTACATTTGATTTATTTTTTAAGTAATAACTAAAATACAACAGTATTAGATCCTAAAAAAAAAAAAAAAAAAAAAAAAAGAAAATACCAGCAGTACATTTTTAATCACACTGAAAATTAAGAAACCTATCTTTTCCCAAAAGTTTCAGTGTTTTTAGTAATCAACTCTATGCATTTTGTACAAGTGTGTGTATATAAAGTATGCATTAGAAACTGGGAGTATCCTGATGAATTTGAAATCTTATCAACACATACATCAATACATAAAGCCTAAATATAGGGAGTCAAGGAAATGCTCAAATTGGTTACCCACCTTACCACTTCAGACTTGTGCTATAAGGTCCAGCAGATAGTTTTCTGTTCACTCCCTTGTGTTGGGAAGCGATGTTTTTTTTGGTGCTTACTCCATTGCAGGCAATGGACACACCAAGAATCACCAATGCAAATGGAGTAAATGAATTTTGTATTGTGATAACAAAAAATACCGCTTTTTTTTTTCCTGGGGTCATGGGGATCTTCATTGGTCCAGTCTATTTACTGTACTTTCTTTTTACTGTGCTTAGGGTTTTAAGCTGACGTGCTTGTTAAATTGACATGATTATCTGTATATGACAACAGTATCCTATCATATGCAGGAAGAAGTTGCTGTAAATGCGCCCCAAATTAGATCTGCTGCTCTTTCTATGTATTATAATTTTAGAAATATCTGCATTTCAAAGAATGAAGTATTTGGGATCCTGCCACAGCTTAAATTCAGTATACTGTGTGACTTTTCCCCCATCCTGCAATACACTTGGAGAGAACGGACTCTTGTCACTGCAAGTGTCTGGGGCCCATCTGCATTAAAAAAATAAGCTTTCAGAGTGAGGGCCTTTTCTGTGAAAAATGTCATCCTCTGGGAAGCATTTATACACGTGACCGTTTTAATGCCTTTTTTAAATAAAACACTGCATGACTATGGAATTGCATATCTGCATATTACTTTAATTTGCAAGATTTTATAGGAATTACTTGTGTTCAGTTTTTACCTTTACTTCAGGGTGTTTTATTGGGCAACTATGCTACTGTATTAACTTTTTTGGGTTTTAGTTTTTAAATTTTCTGGTTTTACTGCTAATTAACTTGGTTTGTGTTAAGTAAAAGTTAAATCACACTGCAAGCTGTAGGAAGACTTGTTCTAGAAATACCCAGTGATAGAGACTTGATTAATGAGTTTGAACTGTTACTGTTTAACAATTTGTAGACTTGTGGCTTTTTTTTTTGCTTTGGATTTCTATGCTACACTAGTTCGCCATGTAGCAATTGCACTGTGCAATATTACAATATGAGGACTGGGAAAATTTTTTATGGATGTAATGTCTCTTACAGTTTGCGATAGTATTTCTTTCTAGTTCTCAGTGATTTAAATGTGACCAAGCCTTCTGTACTTTGTCACAAAAAGCGGGTTTTCCAGGTGACTATTTTGGTGAGTGTCAAAATAAGAATTTATGGTGTATTACTGTCGAGATTCACTTTGAATTAAAATATATATTGCAGCAGAAGACTTTTGGTGGCTTGATTTTTTTTTTTTTTTTTTTGATGTGTTACATCAAAACTGGATTAAGGTAAAGGCGATGAAAAATCTGTGGGGAGGGCGCTAAAATCCTGATACAATCATTTGACTAAGCTTCTTTCCAAAATTCTATTTTTTATTAACTTTCAAGGTTTGCTTAGGAGGATCTTGAGATTCACTTACATGTAGCCAAACCTTAAATGTTCTTTGTTCTGCATGTCCTACTTTCACAACCTTAGAAGAAGGTTATCTGGCCCAGATACCAGCAGATACATCACTGCTGCTGAAGTTTGTACCAAGCCTGTGGCAACTGCTGCTTGGCCAGCAGGAAGGTGCTCCTGCTGCCACAGATGGCCCCGTGTGGTCAGTGGCTCCAGATGGCCAGCCTGGTATGGACCAGACGTCCGTGGAAGACGCATTTGCCGGTGTGGTTGTCAGCCAAATGTGCTCATTCTGCCGTGGGGGTACCGTGCTCACTGAAATCGAGTGTTTTGGAAGCTGTTGTGAAGCAGGCTGTTGGGTACAGGTGTCTATGAAGTAGAAGGGTTTAATGTCACATTTAAGGTGCTGTCATAAATGATCTTTCACAGTTCACTCTTCTGTGCAAGTTGGTCATATATTCTGCAAAGCTTTTCCTGCAGCACTGTACCTTAGGCTACATGAAAACTCATCTGTCCAAATTCTACCAACACCTCTGTTGCTATGAAAGCTGTTTTCTTTTTGCTCTTTACAATGAGACTCGCATATTGTTGAGTTTTATATGCACGTTGGTGTTGGTATCTATAGCCCACATTTCCCATAGCAAATAGGGCCACTGCCCTGGTGTATTTTACGCTCTTGCTTTTGGCAACATCTAACAAATAAGGAAAGGCAGCATGAGCTTTTCAGAGGAAATACGCTGTCTGTGAGGTCCATTCTGTTCTTGCTTTCCATTAGTAATAATATCTGTCTGTCCCGTATGCTCCTTCACATCCTGTGGAAGGATAGGACTAGGACAAACAATTATGAGTAAATAATCTTCCTCTCAACTGCCTTTCAGATAACTAACATTGGCTTAAAACTTGGTGACTATTTTGTCTCTGAATGGAAAGGACAAATGTGTACTGCAGTTATGATAGCAGATTCATTCAAGGAAAAGCTTTCAGACTCAATGGAGCTGTCACAAATGGGTTCAGGATGATGCTATGTTTTCTCAATGAATTAGCTCAGGTTTTCAATGGGAGAGATGATCAGTCCCTGGGTGGCAACAGAGGAGCTACTGTTTGGTATCACTCACAAAAGCAGTACAGTCCTGATGGTTGTGGTAGATTCACACTAATCACTGTAACTCGTAACTGTGACTTCAGCTCCCATATGAATGGAGGCAGTGTGAGTCAAAGTTTCAGTAGGGTTGTGAAATACATCTGCTCCCCACATAAAGAGCTTAAACATCCTTACAGACCCATACTGTTCAGCACATGTGTCATGCAGTGCAGAGCTCTGGGGAATACCAGAGAAATGCTGTAGCCCTGCTTCTTTTCCCATGCTGAATGGCATGGTGACTGGTCAGTCTGAAGCCCTGCTGTGCAGGAACGAATACTAAATCACAGATAAGTGATTTGATGGTGATTGATGTTCATTATACCTTTTCACTTTTCACCTGTAAGAAGGTACATTTTATCTGTCAGGAGAGGTGAGTATGTGGTCTAGGCAGATTCAGGTAATTCTAGCTGCACCTGTTGTGGGGAAGAGCACTGACTATTTTTTGTCAGAATGATGAAACTTCATGCTGAGAAGCTGAAATAATAATTTTGATGGATTCTTCTCCTTAAATCCTGAAGTACCAGGTTAGGAGTATCTACACCCTGTTCGTAGAGGTGCCTGGAGACAGACTCCGTTCCATGGTTGTATTTGTGGAGTGAGATGTTCATACATTTGTCCAGTTTATTAATGACAACTGTTCTGTTGCAGATAGACTATGAGTTGCCACCGGCTTCACGGAGAAGTTGCTGCATGGCCACTACCCTCTTCTCATCTATGGGTTCATTCTCAAAGACAAGCAAGACTCAAAATGATCATAGTAGGTCTCCTACAAGCAAGGCACTTCTGGATCTAGGTTTTACTCGTCATTTCAGCCAAGGTCATACAAATAATGCCAACCTATTCCTCTGGGGCAAAGGTAGGAGAATCCATGCAAGCATGAATTCTGGTCTCAGTGTGTATGGTAGAGTGGCACTGAGCAAGAGACATATTGGTGCTATGGAGAAACGGTCAATACACGTCCTCAGCCAACTAGAGTAGATCTTTTCTAGCATGAAGCATCTTAATTCTTTATCCATAATGGGTCATCCCTTCCATAATATGCACATCTTTCTGGCAGTAAGGTTTCCATAGCTGAGAGGAAACCAGGTTGGAAGTATGTGCACTTCACCTCCCTGTTCCTCATGTGTAATCACGGAACAGAATACATGGGCAACGTAGATGTGCTGCTTGCAAAAAAAGCATCTGAGCCAGTCGAGTCTACAGAGCATGTGCATGGGGTAGCAGAACATGTATCTAGGAAAGCAAATCTCAACACCAAGTATGGATACATGGATACCCCCCAAAGGCTGGAATTACCTTTCTGGACAACAAAATCAAATAGGGTTAAGAAAGGTAAGTTTAGGAAGTAGTTAAGTACAGTTACTCGGTAAAACTTCAGTGATTTTTTTACACTAGCTGTAAAACATCTTAGTCATCATTCTGGAAAACAAACTTTTAAAAAATAAATCTGCTAGGAAAATAGTATTTGTATTTTACGCATAGTGCATACATACACACATATACACTGTGTAATTTAAGACTGTAATGATTAAGATCTAGATTGGAAAAAAAGTGCTGTCAAAATTAACTTACTGATGGGTCTGTTAGAAAGATTGTGTTATGACAAAACCTACAAAAATCTGAAAATGATGACGTGGGTTTTACACAGGGCTCCCTAAAGGTACAGAAGGTACCACCAGAGGGCCCTGCACTAAATACGTTGTCTCTAAACAAACTGGAGTGATGAGTAAGCTATCCATTTTACTACAATAATCGTACAACTGCCATCTTTTCTCTGGGGATAATCAGTAGTCATCATATGGAAGCTAATTTTGCATAGAATGAATTAGTGATTTGAGGAAAAAAGTGAGTAAAATGGCACAAATGGAGAATATTAGTGGCCAACTAATTGTAATGATGATATTCACTATGTGCTGAACTGGTGTGATAAATGTGTAATTATTGGTCATCATGACTTTGGGGATGTTGTGAGTAGCTGGGCAGCAGGATGTCCAGATGTGAGTAGCTCAGGCTTGTTCTACCTCCAACCTGACTTTAAGACTTTATCAGAAAGACTTCTCCCTTTGTGGTGGAATTGCTGGAGTGCCAGGGAAGCTTTCCTCCACATAAGCAATGCTGCAGCCTTTCAGAATCAGCTCTCAGGGCCCTGGAGCATGTTGCCCTGAGCCCACCTTCACTTTGGTCCTCCCGCCATCACTATCTCTTGCCCACAGACATGACCTGGGAACTAAAAGAACTGAAGGAAGCAGTGGTGGGAAAGAGATATTGGAATAAAGAGTTCACATTACCTCTGCTGAAAATACTAATTACAAAAAGCACTAAAGGAATTGCCATGATGTTTGGTGTGGCTGTGGCAGCTTCTGCTCACCTTCTGTGATGTCCATATTATATTTAATATGATGGTTGGTCTCCGGGTGTGCCTTTAAGCATTTCAGAGATAAACCTCTGTCCTTTGAAGTCCTGGGGGGGTTGAGGTCAGGGAGGGAGTGACCAAGTGAGTGCAGGAGAGGAGGGTCAGGAGAAGACCTTTCCTATTTTTGCACTCAGTGGCTGAGGATGTAGCTGCCAGCTTGGTCAAGCTGTGGGGTAGGCTTCAGCTTCTTTATCCTCAGAGCTGTTTCTTACAGTAGCATAAACGCTGCCAGGGGTGCTCTGCGCTGTGGCAGGGCTTGGGCTGCCTTGCAAGAGGAGGTGCTCACTGGCACCTCGGATAAGGAGGGCCCTCTGGGGCATACCCTGTCTGGGAGCCTCACAGGTAAATCAGCTGACAATAACTGTCTCCTGAAGTGAGCAGAGGAGGACTTTTAGTCTTGCCAGGTCCCAGGACCACGGGGACCCAGCACAGCTTCATTTACACCTAAACGGTAGTGCGGGGCAGAATTGCTTCAGAAAATTAGGGAGGGGATCAGAGCCAGGAACTGATGTTGCTTTCAACGTGCCCTGGAAAGGCTCGTAGGGGGGAGGCTTCTTTTCTTTCCCCCAGCTGCGGCGGCCGCTGGTTCAGAGGAGCGGCCGGCGCTGGACAGCGCCCTGCCCGCCCGGGTCCGTTGCCGGGAGCGGCGTCGGGGCGGAGCAGGCGCGTGCGGGGGGCCGGGCGCCCCGCGGGGCGGCGGAGGGGGGTCCCCGCGGCCCCGGCAGCGCCGCCTTCGCTCCCCGCCTCCCCGCGCTCGGAGGGCGGAGAGCGGGGCCGGGACTGGCGGCGACGTGAGCCCTTTGTCGGGGAAGGTCCTTTCTGCGCTGCACTCCGCGCCGGAGCCGGAGGGGCCGCGCCGCCGCCGCCACTGAGGGGCACCGGCCCCGTGTCCTCCGGCCCCGGCGGGCGCTCGGGCGCAGTCGCCGGCAGCATGCGGTGTCCCCCGCTCCTCCGCCGCCGCCGCCGCCTGCCTGCACAGTCGCTGCTCTAGAGCCCGGCGCGGCGGGCGATGGGCAGCGCTGCCCGCTGAGCCGCGGCGGGGGGCTGTGCGAGGCGCGGGGATGTGGCGGCCGGCGGCGGCCGGCGGGCGGAGCGGGGCGCGCCCCG
>JANHGN010025221.1:0-17459 GCA_024605025.1 Megaceryle maxima | reverse complement strand
AATATATTTGAAGATCCTTTTTTTTTTTTTCAGTGGTGATCACATATTGTATGCCAGATTTTTGTCATAAAACATCACACAGGGCACAATATAGTCTAAATGATTATTTGATGCAAAACTGATGTTGCTTTGTGATAGCAAAATTCTCAGAACAGAAGACAGTGGTAGAGATAGATAGGATTTTATATACAGCATTATTCTACTGCAGCACTGAATGACTTTAGGATTACTACTTTTTTTGCTTGAGCTCATGGTATTGTACTTATCTATGTTTGAAAGTTTAATAAAGTCTTCATAAAAAGATGCCTTTCTGTCTCTTTTTGTTATTACAAAAACTGCAGGTGTGTTGTTTTGGAAAATCCAAGACAGATTGTCTGGAATCTAGTTTGTTCGATACAGTGCAATAGCATGTGAATTCAATTCTAGGATGCAGGTGGGAACATGCTGCAATGCTGCTATAAACCTGTGCCTTACATATTAAACTATTTTCTGCTTTTTTGTGTTTCTAGTGTAGGCAATTAATGATTATTTTATGTAGGAAATGCACATTAGGTACTACTTCTTTGTTCTGCTACACCTAAAATAAAATTTTTCCAGATCCAGGTTTGCATGTTCTTAAATGATCATGGGTAAGTTCTTTATAGACAGCTCTCCAGTGCTGAGGCTGTGCCCTATCTCTTATTATCCCATGCCTGTTCTGATCTACATCATGTCTTTGTTTCTCAGTGTCTCTGCTATCATTCCAAGCCTATGCATTTCTCTACACTGCATCACTAAGCAAGTGTTGAAAATATCTCACTGTACATAGAAGAAGCGCTTGGTACTGTAATTCTACCATAAACAGAAGTAATACAAAGTAGACTTAGATCTGGTGAGTTAGAAATACTGCTGTCACAGCTGAAGTAGGTAAGAAAAAGCTGTTGGAGAATCAAGAAAATCTGAGAGGTCAAGCCTGGCAAGTCTCAGTCCTGAGGCCCTGCAAACTCGGTGCAAAAATGATGACTTGGCAATACTGTATTACAGGGCGACATGCTTATAATGCCTACATGTGCACTGGGGATACAAAAAGGCAGTCTACAGAGTCAGTACAAGCAATAGAGCCTTGAACACAATATGTCCCATTCTAAAGTAGACTTCAGCAATGAGACAGACTAGTTGATTTCTAGTTCATAAGGGAGGTTAGATACCTAGCTCATGCTTAGAGGTAGTAGGCTAAATTTGTATGTCTCAAACTTAGTCTCAAGTCTTCTGATGCAGCTGAAATGTCTGACTCCTAGAGTAATGTTGGGTTCACACTTTCCTATTCTCCATCCTAAGGCTTCTACATGGTTCAGTTTTAAGTGAAGAAAAGGAGGTACTTGAATTCATTAAAATGTATGGAACCTTCCTAGGACATGAGAAACATAGAGCTAAACCCCTTCAGATTATTAGCTTCCTGAATGCTCTAATGTATAGATGGGCAAAAGAAGGAAATCTGCAACAATTTCAGTTGAAATTAGGTATCAAATCCTATGAGGAACACTGGCTTCCTAAGCTCACCATATGAAGACTAGACATAGTCACTTAAATGACTAATGTGCCTCTAGACATGCCCACACTTCACCTTGTACAGTGCTGAGAAGCCTTGAGAATAAGGAGATAATTGCTGCCCAGGACTTTCACCACATAAATCACAGGTAAACTTGGGTCTGTCTCAGATAGGTTGCCCAAGTTCATACAGGAATTCAGCCCTGGAACAGAGGTTTGTCAACTGACTTAATCAAAGGAGAGCTTTTGCATATTATTAAACCTAAAGCGTAGATTTTATAGAAAGAGTGTTAGTTATGGCAATTATGTCAGATTTCTTCTTGAACTAGACTGTCTTTCTGCAGAGAATTGCCAAGGGAAACTGATCTTCTTGATTTACACATGATAAGCAGTTTTGTTCCTTACAGTAACACTTAATTTTATATTAAATGTTTTCCTAAGGAAAAAAAAAAGCAACAAACAAAACCCCAAACAACAAAAAACCCCAAAAATAAAGACAAAAACCAAAACAAACAAACAAACACAAAAAAAACCAACCAACCAAAAAAATTCACACCAAAAACCCAACCCACCAACCAAAAAACAAACAAAACCCCACAACAAACAAACAAGCACATAAACAAAACCAAAACAACTAAAGAAAACAGTAAAATAATAAAAGTTTGGCCACAAATGTGTTCACTTCAGCTGTTACATACAAAAATATTTTGTAAAACAAATTGTTATTCTGAGTGGTTTTGTTTTGGCTGCCCCAGGTTATTTGAAAAGTAGCCCAAGAAGTATATTACATTTCACCGGAGTATATCTCACAAGATAAGCTAAATAGGGTTAGGCAGCATAAATTTTCACGTTTTATCCTGGATATATTTAAAGCATCTAAAGCTTTTCTTAAGTACGGATTTAATAATTCCAGCCACAGTGTTTTGGGTTTTGTTGTGTTTTATGCTTTTTCCCTATTTAAAAAGTGTCCTGTCCCTCACATGCCTTTCTTCCTGCAGATATTAAGCTACATTCTAACATTGTTAGAAGGATAGAAAGTCTCATTGATGAGAAATAAATACCATTTTTTAGTTTAAAAACTGCTGAGGCATGGCAAGAATATTTTTTCACTGCTATATGTAGAAGGCACTGTGATTTGTACTGCTCTGCAAAAGCCCTACCTCATTTTATGTGTTATGGAAATGACAAATGAAAAAGCTGATATATATAGATATTTTTTTTTTCCTCATTATTCTTCTTGTTACTGCACTACTAAAAATCATTTAATCCTTGAATAAAATTGAACCATCCACTGAGAATATTTGCTCATTCACTTGATAAGTCTGTCTTTTGGCTGGAATATAACTGAAAAACTGTATACAGGATCAAAGGAAGTTGGTGAACAAAATAAAAGTAATCACAACATATTCATATGGTTATGAAATTATGATGGAACAGAAAACCCTTCTGGGTTTACTACTTTAATTGAGCTTACTTTAACTTTGATAAATTGATTCTTTTTTTTTGTCTTTTAGGGATTTAGGTTTGGTTTGTTTGGTTGGTTGGTTTTGTTTGTTTGTTTGTTTGTTTGTTTTCCAGTGGATTCCTTGTAGTTTGACTCACATATCAAAACTTTCAAGAAATTAAATTATTTATGTAAAGAGGAACATGACATGAGAGGAACTTTCCAGGGATAAATAAGATTTTATTTGAGGAAGAGAAGACAGTTATGAAGACAGAGATGTGAAATTTCTGCTCGATGAAGCATCTCTCCTGCCTCAACAAATAATGTAGAGATCTTGTTAGACATAAGAATATAGCAGATAGAATGTATTAAAAAAAAATTCAGATTTTAAATGTTGGGAAGTTGGGTTTAGAGAAAGTTTAAAAGAAAGGATGTAAGTCATGTTTTTAAACCAAGAGGCTATATTTTATCCCTGAACTTAACATTTGAGGTTTGCTTGATACTAAAAAGCTCTGTCTTTGCTCCAATCTAGTTTAAGCAACAGTACCCTAATTGTCTTCAAACCCTAAAACTGTCTGTTTTAACTGTCACTAAAAGTTAACATAATTTATTGTGTCTACTGTGAAATGACTAACATACATAAGTGTGCTCTATTAAATGCACTTCTATTGTCAATGTCAACTGCTTCTGGCAGTGCCATTCCTGAGAAGCTAACTGATCAAAAGGTAATGAGAACTGACAGGCAACATCACAAATGCTCCATTGTAAACAGACTGTTAGAGTAGGAATTAAGTGGGTGGTACTGATTGATTGTTTCTACATTAGTGAAATCTAGCAGAAAAAACAAGGATTTCTTGACATTCACTTGCATGTAATGATGACTAAACCTGCACATTAAAGCATATTGGAAATAGCTAGATAGCCTGAAGTACATGGAAGTGGGTACATAAATTACTTGAAAAATAAATCTGAATATCATGGCACCCTAAACCATACACTTTTGAGTGATTTCTTTGTTGCACAATTATTGCTGCATCTGTATCAGAGAACCCTAAAAGAATAAAATAAGGGAAATAAAAAGATGTCACAGATGAGATGATATCTCACTTCAATTCTTTCCACACTTTCAGTACATTGTTTTGACTAATGGTTACAGACCCAATTTGTAGGTGCTGTGCTATATTACTCAATGGGTGAGAAAAAGATAGAGCTCTAACTATGGGCAGTGCATGTCTGTAACTGCAGGGATCAATAGAATCATTTGAAGTGTATGTGCTTGGATGGGTCTGTGACCATTACTTTTTGTCCTATTCCTTGTGGACTATTTTCTTTCTAGTGACAGCCTTTAACATACCTGACAATCATTATCATGTTATCCTCTCAGTTTTCTGTTTTAAACAACCCCAATTATTTCAACATTTTCTCATTTCTTTGAACAGCCCTGTTACTCTCCACTGGACTGATTCCAACTCATTTAATGTACTCAAAGGCTCGATGATTTTCCGCAAATTTCCATATCCTTTACAAACTGGTTAACGTTTTTCTCATCTAGTGTTTGAATCTTTAATTACAGAACTGAGTAGCAGGAAACCTGGAACAGACTCCTTGACTACCCTGCTGGATGCAGCTTTTAGTTTGAGGACTACCCGTTCAACACTGTTTATTTATCTATGGACCTTTCTGTTATGGTTTCATCTAGACAATGTTTCCCTGACTTACCTTTGAAACTGTTAAAGGCATTCTGATACAGATATCAGATATACAGAATACAGATTCTATACTAAGATATGACAAAGATGTGACACTTAGTACTCTTTTCTCACCTACAAGAACTTTTGTCCTGTCACAGAAAGACATTAAGCTGTTTTTATTTGTTCTGCTCTTGCCAAATGCATGTTGACTGTTAAAAATAGATGGTTTATTTTTTTTATACAGATTTTCTGGGTATTTTTTGTATACTGAAACTAACCCAGATTAGCTACAATTCCCTGATTATCTTATTTTTTACTTTCTTTTTTCTTTAAAGACAGTATGTACATTTATCACTTTCTAATTTCTGGAATTACTTCCTACCTTCAGAAATTCTGGTAATGGGTTTTTTTTATGTGTGCTGGGGTTTTTTTTGTTTGTTTTGTTTTGGTGGGTGTGTTTGTGTTTCTTTTGGTTTGCTTTGTTTTGCTTTTTTAAATATCCAAGAATGCACAGAATGATGTGGATGCCCCATCCCTGGAAGTGTTCAGGGCCAGGTTGGGTAGGACTTTGAGCAATCTGGTCTAGCGGAAAGTGGCATGACCTTGTTAAAAATATGCTAATTGTTCAGCATTCATTCTTCTTTAAAAAACAACAGCAACAAAACCCAAACAAACAAACAAAACAAACAACCAAAACACCTTCTGCACAAATATTCATACTCACAGAAGACGAACTGTTTTTCAGAATCCATCTTTTTCCTACTGATTTTTGAATAAGAATTGAGACAGCACAAATTGAGAAAGATCAGAGAAGCCTGTGTTCCTCAAGGCTATTACCTTGCATACTGCATTTATAAAGCCAGGCAAAACTTTTCCATCCTCTTCGCATTTGTTTGTATTAATTCCTCACTCTGTGAGGCAACTAACCTCTGAATATTCTTTGCCCATGTCAATAGTAGAAAACTCAAATTCATTCTTACAATTCTCAGTTCTTACCTGGGAAACACAGATTATGAAGTTTAATACAGTCCTCTAAATTGAACTACTCCTGTAAATTTTTCAGTTTACCTAGAACTACTTCTCAAATGGGCATTTTGTTCTTGTGTCATTGAAACTGATTTAATTACACCACATGTTACTGGTGATTGTCCTATTTAATCCCACCCTAAGTACATAGCCAAGAAAAGGGCGGATTTCAGTCCATCTGATCTGATGGTAAAGTGTTCTTATTAGAACAAAGAATCCCAATAAAGAGCACAGATGTGTACTGGTAAGTGAAGACCAAGGAGGTTTGTACATGATGAAATAATGTAAAAGTAGCAACTGAAGCATTATTTGGTATAGATGGAGAAAAGAGGGACACAGGTTTTTATAAGTAACCTGAACAGGGTCCAGATTCAGAAAACTAGAGTATAATTCTTTTAACAGTACCCTGGTATCTGAAGATCCCAAAGAACTACCACAGAGACACTTGCATTCACTGTCACAGGGATTTTATATAAGAGCTGCATATTTAAGAAGTCAGGTCTTTTTTACAGACTTGTTTCCAGGATTTGTTTTTTTTAATCTGGAAGGAATGCAGTGCTGTACCCAATGTGTAATGCTGTTGTAGGTTGCCTTGCCCCTTTTGTTAACAGAATTGTAGATGTAGTTTTCATGATAGAGGCAGGAAACTTGGATGAAAAGAAGTCCTGGTTTTGTTGAGGAGAATGTGGCTTTTCAACTTCATGAGAGATGGGAACTTTGCACTGGAGCTCAGACTGCATTTAATATTCGATAAGTTGCAGAGAAGTGCTATCAACCCATTCTTTCAGGTACTTCTGAAGTTATCATAATGCATTAAGACTAAAATAGTTAGATTACCCTCCTCTTCTTATTTGACAGAAATTGTTAGGAGATCATGTTGATGATCACACATTTAAGGTAAGATCATTACTGAAAATAGGTTTTTGTTTTCATTTTTGTGACTACAAATAGTAGTACAGATAGTACAGACTATACAGATAGTGTTGTCTGTGCTACAGACTACACAATTCATTAAAACTTTCCCCTTTACTGTAAAGGTAATGTTATTGCAAAGCTGTTTACTGGGGAAAAATAAGCAATCCTTCCCATTAAAAGAGGTGCTACAGCAGACTGAATTTTCAATTTATTCAAGGCCACTGAACATTTTGCTGAGCTAACTTCTACAACAAGGAAAATATCTGATGCTCAAACAGACTGTCACATATTTCCATGGAAACCATAACCCTTAAGTTCAAACAATTTCAAAAGGAAGCTAAGCATTGTATTCCAGCTGAAGAACAGAATGGTTAAAGCACCTTGTTTTTCTCAAATATGTTTATGAATATACTATCCCCTCTTTAAATAGAAATGGATGTTAACATGATTAAGATCCTGTCTTAGCTGAAATTAGTAAAATATAGTCTATGGTGCTGCAACTCAGAGTCAGATTTCATAGCCTTAATATGCAAAATAAGTAATTTAGTGGTTATGAGGACACCAAACTTAAAAAATTAGATAAAGTGGTCTGTGAAAGGCCTAAGAGATAAACTTTATTCTGGAAAAAAAATTGAGAAAACTACAATTAATATGAAATAAGTACATATGGACATGAAATCAGGGCAGGAAAGGAAAAAGACAAGCATAACTATCTAGAAGAGAGAAATGGAAATTGTGGGGAGAGTGGGAGAGAGAGATAGAGCTATGAACAGTGGGGAATTGTTTTCAATAGGTATTAATTATTGACAACTATTTTCCTCTGTGAACTAAAATAATACCACCTTACTGAGTTTGAGGAGAAGAAACAGAAATCTATATCTATGTTGAATAAACACTGTTTGAAATCTATTTTCTCTTTTTTTCTTTTTTAAACAACTCTGGTTTGTGCAGAATATTATTGCATGGGCAATTTCACACAGACATAAACTGAAAAATATTTTTTGATCCACAGTGGCCCAGTGGCACACTGGGGCTTGTTTGAGATTGTATATACATATTTCCACATGGTCACCTCCTTCTGCAAAAAGTAGGTCCTTATTTCAGATACCTAGACCTCTGTTGGATATGGTCAAATGGTATGACATAGCTGTTCAAACCAAGAGAATCATTGCTGTCACACCACAGCAATCAAATGCAGGGGGAAAGTCAGAAGATGAAGATAGCTGTAAAAATATGTATTGTCATCAGTCAGAAGGCTGATCTTCTCACTACAAATAGATTTTTTTCTACATCTACCTTTTCATCTGGCTGTTTGAGAAAAAGAAGGCATTAGGAAATTTTTTCCACTCTACTGTGGAGGATTTCTCCTCGATGAGTGTGCGTGTGCCCATTTTGTTTCATCTTTCCTTAAGGTTTAGGAATTAGTTGTGTAGTAGTTAATTCCCAACAGACCTCTGAACTTTTAGTTGGTCAGAGGACTGCTGGGCAACTTTGGTTGCAATAAACCCCATTTTGGATAGCGGCTGCTGTTTGCTTTGTGAGTGCCTCCATGAAACTGTTACACAGATTCCTCTCTATCCCAATTTTCATAGATAACTGCATTTTCATCTTTGCTATTTTAGTAACTTACTGCAGTGATACGCTTCTGTGGTTAATTATACAATATTCTTTAATGAAGATGTTATGAGAAACCACTTTTATCTAGATGTCTGAGGGACAGTACCTTTACCAACCCACGTTTAGCTGACATGTAACTGTCAGTCACAGGAAAAAAACCACCAGATACTGAATGAGATGTTACTAGAACAACCAATTTCTAGGAAAAAAGATTTCTAGGCCAGGGAAACTGGACATGAGATTTAAATGGAGAGCTTGAGGTCTTCGGGATATTAGCAAAGGCAACCTGAATGCTATTTATCTCATAACAGCTGCAACAATTCCAAAACAAAGGGAGGATCTCTGTGCACAGAGTGTTTAATGCTCTTCATAAAATACTGCCAATAAAAAGCATGAAAATCAAATAACCAGTACAGAGCCTTTCAGAGTCAATAGCTGTTCTTTGAATATAATCACATTAAAAGAAACATATGTCAAATAGAAGAATATATTTAAGAAAGATTTGAATGACAGGAAAGCTAACAAACACTGTTATGTCTATGTACCAAGTGGTTTCTTTATTCATCCAGGGCTCTAAACATTACTCAGTCCCTGTAGATAAGTAAGACTGAAAAATCTGCTAACTGTGTGAACCATGTATTACATTATCTGAATGCAGTTGAACAAACAAAAAAAGCAAACCCAAACCTGTATATGGGATCTTAGAAATATATTGTACAGAAAGACTACATTAGCTAGGAAAATACAAAATGAACAGTGTGAAATTGGAAAATACTATAGACAGGTTTTCTATGGAAAGCTAATATCTATATTACATCTGAAACAGTGAGAAAGATCACAGAATATCCATCTGGAAACTTTGTGTTAAAAAAGACATATTCATTGTATTCAAAGATAATATCCTAAGGTGGAAAAGGAACCATTCACAGGAAAATAAGCTTTTAAGATGAAAAGAGGAGTTCTATGCAAATTGTTAGAAACTAGGCCTGAATCTTCCTTTTGCATTTTCAAGAATTGTGAACTTTAAGAGCATTCCTTCATACAGGTGATATAAGTCGAAAGACCTATCTAGCTCTTTCTCTTGAGTACTACTTAAATATTACCAATAATTCACACAGAGAGAAAAAAACAACGCAAGGTTTAAAAAACTGTGAGAAGAATTGTTCTACTGCATCTTCATCTCATGTGTCTTTCTTCAGTGACTTTACTAAGAAAATGCAAAGGCAGAGAGACTTTCTGTTTCTGCTTTTACCTACTGTTTCCCTTGTTGCCATTGGTGAGGAGTTAATAGCTGGAGAAACACACAAAACTTTTTACTTGTTCTCATGAATCATTAACAAAATTTTAGCCATCTCCCTATTACTCTGCCATTGTTTTGGTTGAGAAGCAAAACCACTGGAGCCCTCCCTGGATTTTCAAATACCAAGATGAATTCTTTCAGTTAAATCTGTTTGCCAAGTTTCTAATTGAGCCACTATGCAAGGACAATGGGAGGGCATACTCTCCAAAATTTCTTTTATTTTGAGGTGCTAACATTTTACTCTTTACTCTAGCTCTGGTTCAGCTGAAGTTATCTCTCTTCTCCCAGTCTAAGAAAGGGGACAATATGCATAAGGCATCCTCATCCCTTTCTAGACCGAGACATTACAGATAAAACCATTATATTTTTGAAGGGGCTTACTGTATTAAGACTATATTGTAAGTAGAAAAATTCCACTTTTTCCCCTTTCATAATTACAAGTGTGGAAGAAATCAGAGAAATAAGAGACTCAAGAGCACTTTTGCTGCTTCACACTGTTCTGTCACATATATATTTTAAGGCAGATATTTAAAAAAGAAAATATCAGAACCCTCTACACAAGTAATAATAGAATAATTATTTTTGTTTAAAGGCTAGAGCTTTAAATATATGTAAGAAGGTATTTGTAGTGATCCATAGTTGTCAATTATCCCATTTGATCCAGTTGCTAAACAAAATATGGGGACTCTGTAGATCATGTCTGCATCAAAAAGAAATGTATTCATGGGACCATAGCTTTCACAATGATTTTATACAAGTTTTGGGGGGTTTTTTTTGTTTGTTTTTAGCAGAAGATTAACACCATTTTCCTACTTACAGCCTATTTACTAACTTTTGTCCTTTAAAGACAAAATCTACACTTTAAAACTGATTTTCTTTGCTTAGTCTGAAGCTTTCACACATGTATTTCCTTCTCTGCATACACACATTCCCCATAAATCTTCAGCAGTACACAGTGGAAGCTCCACTGCCCCACAGCATTTACAGTATTGAGCAGTTTTGGTTTATTCTTCATTCTTCAGCAATTTATACTGATCTTAAATGCAAAAGAAGGTCCCATGGGACATGGTGCTGCAATTGCTCCTCTGTCCACTCTGATGAGGTGGGGGAAAGGTTCATGGTATGAGGTTTCAGATGATGAGAGGCATCTGATACCCACATGCCAGTGTGTAGAGAGGGTTGATTAGGATGGGAACAGCTCTGGCCTTTTGGCTGCTGAATACAGCTCATCCATTCTCCAGGAGAGGAGTTTTTGCCCTTCTGCCAATGTCTGAAATCCAGCAGTAAATTTGTGTCTGTTCAATGATGAATGGAGGTCAAAGTCTCTTTGTTTCAATAAGGTCTAGCCTAGCTTATAAATATCAAAATTTACATAAGTGGCAACTGATCTGACATTCTGATGTTTACTTATTTCACTTACTCGAGAGGACTCTTTACATTCTTTTTCTGGATCACTGATAATTTTTGCAAATGACACAATGGGAACATGTTCTGATTTTCTGTGAAGATGTAGAGGAGATTTGTTCTGCTACTCATTTGTTGAAGAACCTGCTAGCTATTTCTAACCCAGTGCTTTTCCACCTCTTCAGACTTAAAATTCAAAATAATACAGTCCATCCTGTCAAACAATCTTTCCTGTCAAACAATTTAAAACATATCTTTGAGACCAGGCAGCTGCAGAACAGCAGTAGAAAAATAAATCATTTCAATTATGCTCAAACAGTTCAAGCCAGGAGTGAATAATGCTATATTGGAAATACCTGAGTATTTCTGCCTCTTTGATTACATGGAAAAATACCTGTTCGGTATTTCTTATTTGCTTTAATGATTCAGCTGGAGTCCAGAATTTGCCATGACCTAACACCACAACTGATATGTCTGCTGCCCAATCAGTTTCCAATGTATGGTACATAGTAAAACAAACAACCCAGCTCCTGCCATGATCCTGGTAACTCTATGAACCACTATATTCAGGTTTTTTTCTTTACAATAACACCCTCACATGTCATCTGTGAAATATGCTGGAGAGGGGCACTCATAATTAAAGAAAACTTCACAGTTAGGTTTACTGCTACAGTCTTGAATATTGACTTCCACAGAAGGAAGGACGGAAGGACGGAAAGAAGGAAAGAAGGAAAGAAGGAAAGAAGGAAGGAAGGAAGGAAGGAAGGAAGGAAGGAAGGAAGGAAGGAAGGAAGGAAGGAAGGAAGGAAGGAAGGAAGGAAAGAAGGAAGGAAGGAAGGAAGGAAGGAAGGAAGGAAGGAAGGAAGGAAGGAAGGAAGGAAGGAAGACATTACAGTATCATAGTGACAGATCCCTCCCAGTCTTTGGAGGCAAGGGTAAACAAGGAGGCTGTGTAATCCTTTGGTTTGCAAAGAAGGCATTTAATGAAGATGGGTGGAGAAGAGAAAAAACATCAAGGAAACAAGAAATTAGAAATCAGTAGTATTTGAGAGAAGACTGAATAATGCTCTAGGTTTAAGATGCTGACTGAAAGATAAGTAAAGTTACTAGAAAGTGGAAGTCTCCACTGTCTGAATTTTGTGACCAACAAACATGACTGACATTTGTTTTGTTCAGGTTTGTTTATCTGCGGTTTTGGTTTTCTTTTCTGTTTGTTTGTTTGTTCATTTTTAAATAAGAATAAGCTGAAGGAACTGGGGTTATTTATTCTGGAGAAAAGGAGGCTTTTATGAGACCTTATGTCTCTCTACAACTACCTGAAAGGAGGTCGTAGCAAGATGGGTGTCCATCTCTTCTGCCACCTAACAAGCAATAGGACAAGGGGAAACAGCCTCAAGTTGGTCCAGAGGAGGTTTAGATTGGGTATTTGGGAAAATTTATTCTCTAAAATCATTGTCAAGCACTGGAATGGGTGCCCAGGAAAGTGATTGAGTCACCATCCCCAGAGACATTTAAAAGAAATGTAGATGGACCACTTAGGGACATGGTTTAGTAGTAGACTTGGCCATGTTAGGTAAATTATGATCTTGAAGGACTTGATGATCTTAAAGGTCTTTTCCAACCTAAAGGATTCTATGACTTGAAGCAACCTCAAAAGTGCCCAGAAAGGTTTTTGTACTCAAAATTTTTTTAGTAAGATGAAGCCTATGTTTTAGGCACAAGCTTTTATGGAGGAACTCTGAAGTTTGGTTGAAAGATAATGAGAGAAGGTTTGGAAGGACATGAGAAGTTTATAGCCAAAAAAAAAAAAAAAAAACAAAAAAAAACAAAGTGCAACACAAAATCTGATTATAGCTGTTACTGGAGCAAAACCTATAAAAACAGTTAGAAGTTTCCCTGAAAGGACCAAAAGCTGGATATGATCAAATATATATTTGCTGGACCAGCAGCTACAAAACGTTCATTCTACAGAGCTATTTTGTGAAATTCCTATTCTCTCATGTTGAAAAGTGTCAAAAGATGAAAGGCTGACTTGAACCAAAGGTTTTCCTACAAAACAGGTAAGAGACATGGGAAACTGCCCAATTTGGAGTTTTCTAACAGAGATGATCTGTACTAAAGATTAAAAAAGCTTTAATAGAATATAAGGTCACAAATCCCAGTAGAATTGAGTAATCGTGATGAAGAACAGATTAGAAATTGGAATCTTAATAATTTATCAGAATTGTTCATCCATGACAATTCTATGAAATATATTCTGCAAAAAGAGATTTTTTTTAATAAGACTTGCACTGTTCTAGTGCATCTAGAACTTATTATTAGTCATATGAAGAGAACATAGCAAAGACATAGAAGCATACTACTTGTATTGTTTCTCGTGGACAAACTGACAGTGGATCCATAGAGATATTATTGGGTGTCCAACCCCAAATTTACCATGGGACTATAGATTTTTCTTGAAGGATCTTTTTAAAAGATTAAGATTTCATTCACTAGGAAGGCAGGAAAGTAATCAAAAAGAGTTCAATAATAATTACCTTTCTGTGTCTAATTAAGAAGTGTGAAATGCTGAGTAACACTCTGGAGTAGGTGATACATTTATTGTGTTGGATGACAGAAATTGCCAATACTGTATAAAGTTACGGGAAACTGTTTTATTAAATGCTGATCCTGTGGAAAAAAAAAAAAAATTACCCTGTCCAAAACTGTCATCCATGCAAAAACTATTGTACAGGACTTGAAAATGTCACTTGGCAAAATTAAAAGGTCACTTGGCTAAGGCCACCATTGTGCAATGTTATGCATTTTAAGTGGGATATGCTCCTTTTAGATTTAAGTAGTTCCTAAAACCACAGGAGTCCTAAGTAGTTATCTAGAGCTACTGCTGTCCAACTTAGCCTAACACTGATCGTGTCTAGAGTTATGAACTAATTTGTAAGAAACTTGATAGCTCCTCAAGCTACAGGTACCTAGGCAAGGTTGGCAGCCTGATCTCAAAAGACAGGGAATTATCTTGTAGCTAGTTAAACTGCAGACAGCCATTCTAACACCACTACTTGTTGTGCTTAATCTTTTATAACAGCTTTGTGATTAGAGCATTTATCTTGGAAATAGAAGACTTGAGTTCTAGGTACACGGCAACATTAAGAAATTTCAGTGCACATACCAATTAATCCTTAACAGAGTCTGTAGGGCATTCTGAAAGACTATGTCTAGACAGACATAAAAGCAAGAGTCATGAGATTTTAATTGAACTGTGAATAACATGCAATTCCATGAAATAAATAAATAAATAAATAAAATCTGAGGTTCTGTAAGCGAAGTGTGATGTTTAGCATGTACTTTTAAGAAATTCTAGGAAAGCAAGAAGATATCTGTGTAACAACTTTGGATAATTCTTATGTCTTCAGATTATAAATAAATTAAATGAAATAAAGCTGTTAATTTTTAAAGAGAAACTTTTTTTTAATTATTTTTAGGAATGTTGGACTGCTTTTGTAATTATGTTGCTTTTAAACCTGAACAGATTAGAATTTTCTGGTTTTAGAAATAATACCTCAGATTTTTATTATGCTGAAATCCTGTCATATACTTCCTTCCACAACAACCTCCACCTTAAGGGTGAGTGGGACTTCTGTTTTGTTTTATTCCTACTGTACTGTCAGAGGACTTCTTTTGGTAAACTGACATTTAAAACCTTATCTTATTTTTTAATTCTACTTTATTAAGAAGTAGTGTTTAACTGTGGGCAGTCTCCAACATAGCAGGGATTCTAGGAAACCTAAGGAATAATCTTTCAGGTAGAAGGAAAAAAATTGGAGCTATGGCCAGGGAGGAAAAAGAATTCTCTTGTTCCCAAGGAAACAACTGTGTTCTTAGAATATAAGTATACATCCTACCATTTGTTTATTCTTAGAAACAGAACTGAACTAAGGATACAAAGTTCCCATTGTCAATTTCTTCTCCCAGATGGAACAGCATCAGAAAAGACACATGTTGTCTAGTAATTCAGGATAACATGGTACCAATGTGTTAACCATGAATTATTTCTGGAGCTGCACAAAAAGCACATTACTTATTTTGACTGATTTTCTAGCACGTATTTAAAGAAAAAAAAATGTTTATACTAATAGCAGGAGGGAAACTATACACATCAGAGGATAGGTAAGATGCAAGATGCTCAAAGTTTACAAACTAGCACATTAAAGCAGTCCCAAAGAGGAAGCAAAACACCAGTGAAGTGAGTAGAAACCTGCACAAGCACATGAGCCTATGGGAATTCTGTATAAAGGTAAAGTATCATATTAAATCTACATGAGGGTTTATTAGGGCCATAATAAGGATGATTTTATCTTGTTCCTTTAAAGATACTTTTTGCTTTAAGTTCACCACAGGAGACCTAATTCAATATTTATTGTAAGTGTCAGAAATAATTTATGAAACAACGGTTCCTGAGGATTTGTGTAATGTTTAGTGACAACTCTAGGATGTAATCAAGGTCAGTTGTCTACCTTTCTTTTCTGTTTTATCATTCAGTATTTGGACATTCCTTTTCCCTTCAATGACATTCAAATTTGCCTATAATTAAAAGTGCCAAGAGTGCTCTCTATTCAGCTGTCTTTTACGCATAACACTGAGAAAGTTGAGAGATAATTAGGTAGCTTCTTGTAGCAACAAGTAAAAATGGCTTTTATTATATTATATAAAGATAAGGAACAATTAAAAAAAAAAAAAATTGCACTTGGGTAAAAATGAAAGAAAAAAAAAATTGAGGTACATTCCTTCTCCAGCTAACTTGGAACACATTTCAGCAAACTGAGCTGTGTATCTGGAATCATTCAAACGTGCCTATGCTAAAACTTGAAAGAGTTCTGTCACAATGTGCTATGTATCCTCCAAGAAAAGCAAGTTTTGAGAGGTGGATTAGTAGCCCATGAAAAAGTGTTAAAATTTCTCTGTAGTAACTGAGAAAAACCTTTTATCTATGCTTGTCTTGCAAGAAATACACTTAAGCCTAATTAACTTGAAAAATAAGGAAACTCAGACTTGTTTGCTTCAGTTCCTGCATTTTCTTAGCCATTTTCTCTACAATAAGAATTTACACTGATTTCAATGTCTGTTTTTTTGAACACTTCAGAATCTCTCCAACTTCTACTTCATTTATGTACATACTATTTCACGTCACAGCTCCTGACAATGATTGTCACCATGAGCAGCTTTCATGGTCCAATAGTTCTCAAACTTATGTGGACTAACGAATCATCAACTTCCAAGATTTCTTGAACTCATCTCATCAGATAGGTATCCTGGGAATATTGTCAGCAGACTTTTGAAGAAATATTTGCTGTGGTTTTCTGACCTATCAGTGCTTTGCAGACGCTTTGGGGTTAAAAGCCTACACAAGCAGTTTCAAGTAAAACTTTTGTTGGTACCAGAGAGAAAATCAAGTCGGAGGAGAAGAAAAGGAAAAAGAAAATAACACCTCAGATCTAGATCATTTTTAGATGTTTTAAATACCTAATTCTGGCAGATTTACTATTTAAGCAGAATATTGCACAAAATTTTAAAATGTTACCAAAAAGGGCTATGAGGAACCTACCAATAGTTACTTTAGCTGCTTTGCTAAAGAATCTTCAAACAGGTTTGGGTTTTTTTCCTCCTACTTTCTCATGAGGCTGTTTGCAAAATCCAATGTTTAAAGAATAACATGTTTCAAGGTCCAATATCAGTCTTGTGTGAGTAGGTGCTACGCGTCACCAACCCAACATTTTCGCCCTCTTTCATTCTGCTGTAACAGGAGGTGTATGTTGCAATATTAGTATTAGGTCACTTATTTCTCCTGGATGAACACAATATTGGTGACTGAAGAAAAATTAAATTTATAAATCCAAAATATCCTAACAGATATATCAGAGGAAAGAAAGCAGCTGAAAACAGATATGGTTTAGTTTCACTGCAAGCATGAATTTTGACTTCTGTTCTTGAGAAAAAGATGTTGGTGGAGGCATACTACTTAGGAAGCCACTTCCAAAACTGCTACTCATATAAGTCAACCGGTTCATAAATCAGCCTGCTTAGTTTTTGACTAACTATTGTCTTTCCTTGTATAATTTAAGGATCACAGTTTTCAGTGACAATATGAAAAAAAAAAAAGAAAAAATATGAACTCAGTAAATATATTTCCTTTTTTTTTTTTTTTAACAAGTGAAGTAATAGATACCCAGGGAATGAAATAAATCTCCATGCAACCAAGTGGAACATCTGGGAATTGAACCACTCTTGTCTATGTTCAAGAGAGATACCTTTTCTAGAAAATCAAATGTCCTGTTCCTTCATAATTTATGCAAACAATCAGGCTGAACTTGTGTTTTGACACGTCTTCCTACAAGAATCAGGTAGCAACAATGTTGGCAATTTGTTTTTACTCTGTGACTTTGGATGGACTTTAATTATCAGCCATATATTATATTTTCATTTCTGTTCTTTAAATGTTCTTATGATACCTTTACCATTTATAATAATATATATGCATTTT
>JANHGN010025218.1:48342-60149 GCA_024605025.1 Megaceryle maxima | reverse complement strand
TGAAGGAAAAAAAAAAATTAAAAAAAAAAAAAAGAAAGAACAGGACAACAAAAACAAAATGAAAAAAATGTACTACCTATATAAGCACTAACTTGCAGACAAACTTTAGGCATGCATAGTTGAGATTTGATTCACAGTGTCAAAATCTTCAGAGCCCAAATTACTAGCTCTTTCAGCTCCTGCTTTCTTTAAACATATTTTTAAGCCACATAACAACAACAAGAGGATTTAACCATCATTCTAAACTTGATGGCAGTAACATTTATAATATTAACCGGGCCATCTCCAGTTAATGCTATTAACAAATCATCCTCTGCTCTTTCTGCCAGAGATGTTTTTGAATCAGCAGGGGCCTGAGTTACACAAAATCCTACTTACCAAGAAAAGGAGATGGGAACCTCGTTAACATCAGTCCCCTGCAGCTCACAAGAATGGGATTGATGGGGTAGCTGAAGTGTATTGCAATGCGCATACCATCACTGAACTACTTTTTAATTACTTTTTAAGATCGATTTATTTTGCATTTTGGATAGTTGACTAATTAAGAAGAAATTACAAAATAAACATATAATGTGGATAATTTCTTTTCCTTTACATTTATTTTGAAGTTTTTAAGTCACAGGCCACTCAACAGTAAATGCACCATTTGTTAGGGCTGTCTAATCCACAGAAACATGGACTGATCCACAAATCCAAGGACTAACTCAAATTGTCACTGTCAAGCACCTCAAAGACTGAGGTAGTGTTGAAGATTGTCTTCTGGAAGGACGTGAAGGTTCCAGACAACATAATTTGTGTGCCTACTGTGGGATTTAAATACAACATAGATGAGCATAGGTATTTAATAATAATAATAATAAAAAAAAAAGTTCTAGGAAATAAACAGCTCTGCCACCATATAGCTTGAGAGATGTCTAACAGCTCTTGAAACCTCTTTTTGCAAAACCAGGTTTGTAATTGTTTAACTTTCCTTTTTCTTCCCCAAAGCAACATACCTTAGCAGCTCTGCAGTTCACTGCTCAACTGCAGTTTCCAGAAACCAGGCATCTCCAGCAGAACTACACTAGAAAAACACTCTCCGCAGCTCACAGGAAGGGTAGTGGTAACCACCATTTTCATCCAACAGCTAGCTGCCAGTGATGTCAAATCTCTGCTCCTCATCTAAAAATGGCCTGTAAGCTTGGTGAATCACTTGGGAACTACATGGTCACATGTGGGGTTGTTTTTTCCATGGGAGCCTTGCTCCACAAATGGACTGGGCCACACATTTCTCTAACTTCACTTTGTAGCAGAAGAGGATGGTAAGAGAGAATAATACTGAGTGCAGGGAAGATATTTACAAAATACGGTTTATGTCATTTACAAAACATTGATGACAGCTTCTCATAGTGCTTCCAGTATGCAGAAGCATCGTATAATCAATCACTTTGACCATGGTGGGTGAGTTACTTCATCCCTTTTTTTCTCCACCAACAAAACAAAACAGGTCCATCAAAAGCAACAGTGTTTAATCATTCATTCTTCTGTTCAACCACCCATCCATCTAGAGATACCTCTGTAAATACTGAGAGAGTGATTTCTGCTGAGTTAAAAGAGTCCAGCCTGAAGCAGACACCTTGGACAGACAATTTAGCTGTAACTGCTTAAGTTTAAGAAAATTCTAAGTAAATAAAAATGAGCTTTTAAAAAGAATCTTAAAGCTACAGATGTCACTTCACAGAATTGCAATAAATTGTTCATAATACTGTAAGAAAACTGAATTTTATATTTGTTTGTTTCAGTGACAATAAAAGAAGGTACATTTATTAATTATAAAGGTTCTAGAACTACAGGATGAGATGACATCTTGTAACAGGGTAGAACATTAAAAACCTATTGAAGCCCTCTTTTAAAATCACCCTTTTGGATATGCCTTCAATACCATTTTCTTCTACTAATTTATATTTCAGGAAACTAAATGTAAGGCATGTCAACTTTACTGGTGAAACTTGTTTTTGGGTAGCTAAGCATTTTCCTTCATTCACTCAGGTCATGTTTTCTAAGCAATCAAGCAGGCTAAAAAAGACATTATTTTACAATAATTAAAGCTTAGTTCCTTGTACAATTTGAGAAACATGATTTAGGGAACAGAAGCTTCAACAAAACCCTCCACATACTGTAGTGCTAAAAATAAATAAATAAATAAATACCAATACCAATTTTGTTTGAGGAGTAAGAAATTCTGCAAATTATCAGAAAAGACAGTAAATCTACAGGGGTTCCTTTTTTTCCTATTGAGACCGAAAGGAAATAACAATTTGTCTGTGTGTCTCACTGTTGAAAAGGCATGGGATTAAACTTCAAACTTGACAGAGCAGGAAGAATCCTTGTATCAAAGACCAGACTGAATATTCATGGACCATGTACCATATTGACTCTCCAAGAATTAAACATATTCAGACAGCTACTTAAAGCAGCCAAGCTCCAAGAGAACACAGCCAAGCATCAAGGGAGGCCACCAAGGAAAGGAATACAGAAACCCTAGATGCTGACAGATCCATAACCTCCTTCTTAATTCGAATGGAAAAGGCTGCTCTGCAGACAGTGAGAGGAAGCCTTTCTCTCCAGTATCAAGGAGGACAGAAGATCCCATAAGTGCTCAAGAGATGGCCATTTCACAGTGAGAGAAAGAACAGTTGGTACGAGGCTGTTTATTTTAAATTTCATTTACCTTTCAAGGGAGGAGGGAAGTTACTGCAAATGCTAAATTAAACTACCCAACTAGCATTAAGTAAACTGTTCTGAATGACTGAAAGCCAAGACAGCAGCTGAATCTAACTCAGGAGTGCTAGAAGCTATACTCATGTGATCCATCAGACCACAATCCAACACATGTCCACCATATAACAACAGGGGAAAACAGCTGAAGCAAGAAAAATAAAGCAACTGACAATGGGAGTCAGAAAATACCATAATGCTGTACAGAGAATAATGTAAAATCCTGCAAATAAACAAAGTACTAGAAATGAACTGCTAAGATGGAGTAAAAAGCTTTCTGCAGTGATATGTAAGAGAGTCCAGGAAACCCTACTTCAACAGTTTTGTCCTCACAAACAGAAATTTTGAGATTTTCTTTGCAACAGAAGCTATCAGAAAAGGGCCTCTGCACACAAATACTCAGAGGAAAAAAAAAAAAAAAAGACTAAATAAATTAATAGCTGGTTTCTTTATTGAGAAGTAACTCTAAAATCAGACAGTAAACATGAAGGCAGATCACAACATCTGTGTACACCTACGATAAAGTCAATGAGGTCATGCTCCACAGGGATTCAAGTGTCTGCCTTTACAAATCTCACTGCAAATCTTACTCATGTAAAATTGATTTATGAAGTGTAACATCATATTCCACTATATGCATATACACTATTGGTATACTTTTCTGCCTCTCAAAACAGGAAAGATATTGAAACTCTCCTCATGGATTATATTCCCCTAACTATTTTATAGTTAAGAACATACACTTCATAGGCTAAGATCTCAGTTTTGCAATACATTTACGGAAACTGGATCTGAAAGCAGAACTGGAAAATGTTTTCCGGATTCTCTACGGCTCTGAACATAATATTTATCATACACCTCATAAAGAACTTTGTCTTCCTCTTCTTATGTCAAGAGTAAACTAGACAGGTCATGCACCTCTTCTGCTGTGAGTTATGCAGAGTACTACCTTCTTGGCAGGGTAAATTAGCCTCTGATGGATTTCAGGCCACTGCATTACAGTTTTGTTACAGGTATCCTCACTAACTGGCATAAATCTAGTTTGTGGATCTTACTGTGACAGCATTATGGATATATCCACTTAAGTTAAGGAGGGGTTACAATGAAACATCCTACACTGACAAAGTGCAAAGCAGATTTTCACTTTAAGTCAAACTTCATTTTGATTCTCTTTGGATATGCCAAAATCTCCACTTTTCCTCTAGGTACACATGTATGCATGTATGGTTTTTGGTGCAATGCTATACATGAGAATTAAATGCTCTATTTGTACACCTTGAAGGTTTACATATATTCACTGGCTAAGTTTACATTTTTATAATGCAAAGACTTCATACAAGAAACAATATTGCAAAACCTTCACAAACCAGGTATTCTAATACAGAGATATGTACAACATTTCTTCTGAAGTAAAACACGTACAAGCTCAAGAATCCATGTTAGCACAACTGCTCATAATATTAAGGCATTAATTTGTTAGAAAATTCAGAAAGACTATTATCTGTTCCCTGGGACTCGTGTTATATAATATGCATCTCATATTTAGTGTAATGTTTGGATGTGACAGTTCTAGTCAGTCATGGATATCCATGTTCCCCCAAGAGGCCTGCCTGCCTTTCCTGCTCATTACTTCATTTTTCACCACCTCTCATAAGGCATTTGTTGTTCAGCTGTTCTTATTAAGAGACGCATGTCTCCTGCAATTTGTGATCTTCAGGATTCATCTTTCATCATATTAGAGAGCAGATGGAACTTATAAGTCTTTGGTTTTTCCAGGCATGTGTTAAGCAAGTCTGAAATGAGTCACTTAGATGTATTAACAGAGCAGTCGAGCTTATTACAAAATCCATGTTTGGCATACTGTGCAGAAATAAGACTCACTTTCACTTTTACTTTTATGAGGCTAAAGAATAATACATTTTGGGAAATCACCTGAAATCTAGACAAATACAGGTATCAGAAAAAGAAAAAAAAAAGCTTTTAATAAATGTAGATGCACTGTATTCTTCTGGTGGAGACAAACCTATCACGACACACAAATGCACGCGTAGAGGCTCTGCAGAGTTCTCAAAACACCATCTCATAATTAGCTCAGAGAGAAATCTCACTAGCTGAACTGGAACTGCTAAATGGTAAACATTTAATAGAAGACTACCTAAATCACTCTATGTATCAGATGAAATCCTGATACAGAAAATAAAGCATCAGAAGAAAGAATATCAAGGGGGAGGAAGAATGTGCAGAGGAAGCGGGTTGTTGCAAGTCTTTAATCCAACATTTGCTCTCTATTGATCAAATGTTTGTTCAGCACTTTATTGATGTAAAGTATTACACACAATCAAAGTTAAATATTAATGTCAGAAGACCTTTAACTCTTAAATTCAGATCATTTGTTAGAGAATTTAATATTCTCAATGTTACGAAGCTACAACTTAACCTCCTTTAATAACTTTCTGGAGCACTGTAAAAACATACTGTGTACACTAAGCAATGAGAAAGAATGATTTGTATGTCAACAGTGGTAAATACAACATTTCTAAACGCAATTAGTAAAAACAAAGCTTAGAAATAGGTTATTTCTCAATGCATGCTACTTAAACTCATGGTAGGATGTATCTTCTCATTCTTGAAAGGAAAAGAAATTCAAATGAAGCAAAGCTTCTACAACTTTTGAGGGAATATCTAAGATACACAAGGCTTACACTTTCCTATATTGAATTAGGAAAATGCACATCAGAGGACATCTATATGCCTAAGAAGTGCTTCCATTTGTGAAAGAAAAAAATACAACCTCTCCATTGAAACCACAATTTTGAGTTCACTGTGAATTATAAAGTTTAAAACTTAAACAACTTTCAGTGTGGTAGCATAAGTAATCCAGTATAGCAAATGAAAAAAAGAAAGTTCTATTCCAAATGCATTGGGAATATTGCATGAAATTTTACACTAGATACATTTAATAACATCATTGTGAGAAATGGTTAACAATTGTTCATCAGGAAAATCAAGCAGGAAAAAGAATTGCAGTATCCTGGGTTTTCCATCAAACTGATCACAAATTTCCAGTGGAGTCTTTTTCCAGGCAATAACATACGTGATAACTTTAGAGCAGAAGTGCCTTAGTTTTATTTTAATTATAAACAAAGCCCTAGACTTCAGAACAGAGAAGTAAACAAACCCATGGAGACATCTACTATGGATTAAAGCATCTAGTAATTTAACAGTGTGTCTATCAAAAACAACAACAAAAATATCTTTACTTGTATATCATAAAAATTAAACCACTCTGGAAGGTTGTAGAGTAGCCTGAGCATTCCAGCCAATTACCTTACTCTTTTGACCTCAGCTTCGTCCTGTGCACTCCACATTATCTCTTAAACCACTGACTTCTCCCTTAACTTCATATACTTCCCCTTTTGTGCAAGCAAAAGAAAACCAAGTTTTGTGTCTTTTAATAAATTTTACATGTTTTTTCATATAGTGTATATAAATATTTTTAGTGCTCTATTCTGAATAAATACTATTTTTTGCACAGAGCATTCCCAGAAAGCCTCCCCTCATTAGAAAGGCTGTTATATCCTATTGTTTTAAATGAAAATGAAGTTAAAATGGTTCTTAGAAAAAAGGCACTCTTTCATCATGTCCACTGCCTCCCTCTGGGAACCATGAAAGAGTAGCTAAACTGCCTTCAGGGGAGATGGTGGTTCCTTGTACTGTCAGGGGCTTCCACTTAAACTAATTAACCATTTTACTTCTAAATCCTCAGAAAATTAAATTTCCATTCAAAGGAAAACTGTTGAAATTTTGGGGAGGAAATAATTGTTTTTTCTTTCTAAAACAAATGGCTTAGTCCTCACATTAAAAGAGGAGCATGGCACAAACTTACCTGTGAAATTTCCTCTCTAAAGAGAAAAAATTATGTAGACTGTAAGAAACAACACATTTCTGTATCAGAGCTTGAAATTAACATTTGTGACAGAGGCTCAAATTTTGCCATTATCTTATCCAAAAATTTATAGGAAGAAAGGATGGAGGATGGAAGAAGCAGAATGAACACATCTTCCTTCATGTAAGTGTGAGAATGAGAATTCCCTTGGGGCGTTTCTTAACAGAAAACAAAATGAAAATAAATCTGCATTTTCCTGCAAAAGGGGTCTCTATAATCCAAGGGAAGTACCAATTTATCAACTTTGAACACTTGTAAAAAGAAAAATAAAACAGTTTTGTAGTCTTGGAGATAACAGTGAAACATTTTAAGATACACCTGTAAAGATGTGGACCAAATACTGATACAATTCAATGCAGTTTTGCAGAAAATGATGCCTACTTTGGTTGGGGGCTGGAGCGTGCTTTTAATTAATCCTTTCCACACAACTGCATTAACTGCATCTTCTAAGCAATAAAATTAAGGATCTGAAGAGACTAAAGAAGTTAAGCTTGCCTGTATACAATTCTGCCAACACCACTGTACAAGACTCTGAGATTGTGAACCACACTGTCATCTCCAAACCTTGCAGTAAGTACTGTCCTCCTATGAAGACATTCACCTGACTTGACACTAGTGTTGCTATGCAACTGACAACTGAAGGAAGATTTTGAAACATTTATCATGTTTTTCAGATTTAGTTTTTGATTGCACAGATAAGAAAGACAAGCACTTACCACCTTGTGAGACACACATTGAGTGTCCTGCACAAAATATGTTTATTAATTGTTCATTTTTCTTTTCTAATAGACCTATATGGCTTTAGTTAATGCTTAGGTATGGAATTTCAAAGCAAATGCCAGACTTCCTTAGTCTCCTAGCTTTCAAATCCAACAATATATTTTAATATACATATATGTGAACATCAGGAAGTGAGACGTGATCTCTGCAGAATAAAAAGTAAAGAAACGTACTTTATTCATACTTAAAAATGAACACTATTTACACACAAAAAAAAGCATAGGATGTTCTTTTAACAAGGACTATATGGAAGGAGATTCTTTTCATTTCCATCTTACTTAAAAAAGAATTCTATGGCTGCTTAAAATAAGTTTCTTCTAGTTTTAAGAAACAGCTTGTTCTCCAAGTGGATACAGGTAGTATCTACATAGTAGTTAGAATCATGTATCTGAGGAACATATTCTGAAGTTGAAATTACAGATGCAGTGATGACCAGTAAACATGTAAAGGACCTTCCACAAGTTCTCAGAACTCAGGTAAGGAATTAACAGGTAACTCTGATACAATAGTCCTTGATCACCACTGAGCAAAGCAGGTCAAGCACAAACGATGCAGGGTACCACACATGCTCCTCTAAGGAAAACACATCTACCCACAGATTTGTGCTTGGGAACCTCTGCTTTTAAGAACAGCCCATGAGATGTTGGAAAAACCTCCAAAACAGAGAAGAAAGCAATGGAGAGAGGTTCTCCTGAGATTGCAGGAAGGCTACCAATTGCTTACAGATCTGAAATCTCATTCATGGACCCATACATTTCATGATACCACAGCAATACAATTTGTTATTCATCCCATGAGTGACACTGTAGTCAGTGTTTTGTAGACTATCTGATCCCCCTCCCCCACTACTTGTCATCTCTTGCTCTTCTGCACTTGGGATGTGGAGCTTGTTTTGATTCTTCCTTCAAGTAGAAGGAGTTAATATGCATTCTCCACAGAAATAGACAGCTGAAAACCAGATCTAGAGTTAAATTTTAGGTAAGAAGCCCAAGAGGACCTGAAAGCACAAGCTGCCCTAGCTAGGCTGCCTGCGGGGAAATATGGTAGCAAGAGCTAGGGAAGGCACAAAAACCAACAGCTAAAAAAGTTCTTCCATCCCTGATAAACAAAGGCAAGGAAGAAAGTCCTGTGACAGACTGCCTGGAAAACATTGTGACCATCTGGGGAATACAGCCAGAAAATACATTTTCAGAAATTATCCTGAAACAGAATAAGCTTCCATGTGTTTAGATCAACAAAAATCTGCATCTAAGAAGCAGTTCCATGTGGGTTTTAGAAGTTGGAAAAGGTAAAGAAACCAAAATAAAGCAGTCCTTGTTGCAGAATACAGTTTCATTGTGCTATGGGAACGTAAGGCTAGAAGATTTATGGCCACTTCCAACAAACATTTAATGATGCCTTCAGAGAGCATCTTCTCACAGGCCTTTCATGGTAATCTTCAGTCCAAAAAAGATATAAAAATATTCATAACCCCTCAAATTTGGAGTACTGTTAATGGTAATTTAAAGGCTTTGGGGCATTGAAGGCAGAGAAGTGCCTCTTGGTCTGCTGAAGGAAAATGGGTCCAAGGAAGAAAGTGATTTTTTTTTCCCCAAAAAATATAGCGATAAACAGAGACCCACCTTGTTCTTATGAAAGACTCACAAAGAGATTGAGCAGCCATCTCAAATGTCCAAACACTATGCCCAGTAAGTTCTAGAAAAATTTGATGTATATCACTATGACCTTAAAAAGGAATACTCTGTGCAGAACTGATTATAGCATAGTCTTTAATATACCCTACAATGTTCACGTAAAGCTAAGCTCCCTGTCACACAGCTCACTATTAAAATGTGCTAACAAGTGAGGTGGAAATGTGATATCAGCTTATGAGACCATATAGTCTCTGGGGCAATGAATGTGTCTTTTTTCTTATCCTGCAAATTACCTGGCATTCTTCTGGAAGCCATAAAAACAAACAAGAGACCTTTACTCATACTAAAAGTGATCATTCAAAGAGCTGTGGAGAAGATACTAATAAAACCTTACTGGGAAAATAATCAAGACTTTACAATGTTACTTGTGATAACTACTAGATACCCTCTTTGCACCAACACCACATAGAAGACGTTCCATTTTAAGAAGGGAAAAAGAGCAAGGGTACAAACTTCTATCTCCTTAAGACACTGTAAAGAAAGAAGAAACTATTCTACAGCGAAGACTAAATTTTGTCTCACAGCATCTCTGCAAATGATTTATCATGACACTTCAAAGAACAAAGATTTTCCCTAGGAAAAGTAATAGGGACCTGGAAAAGAAACACAGGAGCTTTTCTGCTTCAAATAAGCTACTCCTACCAAAATGGCTGCAATACTATTAGGCTAGGTGAGCAAGCACCAGTTTTCTTTGCTGAGTTACCTGAAATGTAAATAATTTATACTTCTAAATATTTTTCATTAAAACTTCAAGGGCATAACCTGATCTCCCTGATCCAGCACAGGCATCTTCATGTCATGCATCTGTCTTCTCAAGCCTTAGAGATATTATGTAAACATACGTAATGACTTCAGAACCTTGTTCACTCAGAAGAAAGTATTTCCAATTGAAATCTCAATAGAAAATAAAAATAGAAACCCTTTTAGATAACATAGAAAGCATAGAAAAAAACTCTTTTTAAAGCCCACATAGGCCTTCGATTTTCTATCTGCTGGATTTTTAGTAAGATGAACACTGTGAGTATTGCAAGCTCTTTCAGCAGCTACCTTGAGAGCCACTTCATGTTCCTGTTGTCAGACATGAAAGATTCTTCGCCTCTCACTAGCTCGATAAAAATCAGAAGTTGTATTAGTACAATCTGAACACAATGAAATAGTAATTCTAAACCTTTTCTCTGCAGAGCCAGGGTGCTACTATATAAAGAAACTTGCACATATATATCAGAAAACTTAAGTAATATTTATCTAAAAGAATTTGGCTTTTCCTATTGTTTTACACAAACTGTCAAGAACATGCTCAGTAGCATGGATTAATAGGCAAACACAGGTCAAGACTCAGTTTTCTTGATTAGGTACAGTCAATCTTAGAGGACATTCCAGAGGTGCTTTTTCAGGACAGCACTACAGACAGAATGCAAGACAGATCCTGCTAGTCGTCTCACCCAAATATAGTGTAGCTGTACAAAGTCCAGCTGGAGATGTTTAATTATATTCAACAACAGGCAAAGCACACACTGTTATCTTATGGCAAAATGATGAAATAATGCTCTGCTCTCACTGTCCGAGAAGAGGGAGGGGAAGATCAAATGGCATCTTCTAACTACAGTTAAGGTACTGTGAAACATAAACTTGAAAAACCCAAATCTTTCTGTATCTATTAATTTTATGAGTAAACCTGTGTGTTCCAGCCTGAGTCACAACTATGTTGACTGACACAGCAATATTTCACAAATCTGCAAGTGCTCTCCTCCTCCATCAAACATTCCTAAACCTTTCTCTCTTTACAAAAGCAAAGGCAGTCAAGATATTAAGCTAATACAGCCTACTTGGTGTTAAAGATGACATGTCCGGTGTAACCAGGCCACTTGCACCTTTAGCAAGAATGATTTTCCTCACGTCAAGTACAACACTTAGCTAACAATAATAATAAAAAAGAACTGCTCATGAATTAATAAAAAAGCCTTCTGTGCTTTTTGCACTTACAGTTTTCAGATAGGACAGCACAGCTAGAAATGCTCTATTGCTTGACCTACAAGATGGCAGCAGGGTTATGGTTTAAGAGACCCCTCAAGCTTGATGGAGAAGCCAGAATTCAGCAACCTGCTTTTTGATGGTCTTCACCAGTGATGGCATTTTGACCATTCTGCAGTCAATGGCAAAACGCTACATAGGTCAGGACTGCACTTAATAAATGTTCATCTTCCTTTGTTGTGAAATATGCTTGGCTGTATTTTACTATGATTTGTCATGTTCTTTAATACGAGCATACCATACATTCATGCAATAATAAATGCACATAAGATTTCCAAAGCATGCACATATGGTGCAGACTGCCTTACTAAGCAAAAAGACGATACTAAGGAACACTACGAGTCTTGCTAGATATTAGACAAGTTTATCTCAATTGTGACAAAAATAATGCAAAAAACTATCTTTTCCTGTCACTTAAAAGACTTAAAAGAGATAATAGGTTTTAGAAACACCTGGTGAATTAATTCTAAAATAAACAAATTTATTTCTAAAGTAAACATTCATCCTGTCTTAACACAGATTGATGTGCTTACAGAGCATACCATGATTTTACTTTTCAAACCAAACACAACTTTAGATAGTAACTTAAACATTCAGGC
>JANHGN010025218.1:18109-42871 GCA_024605025.1 Megaceryle maxima | reverse complement strand
ATACACACCTAACAGTAGATAACATAAAAATCTTATTTTTAAAAGCTCCTGGCTTAAGTGCTAGAAGATAAGAATATTAATAAAAATGAAAAATATAAATAAAAGCCAAAGCTAATACATAGATATTACACACCATTCAAATAGCCTCCTCTGAGGCACAATACCTCCTAACATGCACTGAGAATGGCTTGGAAGAACTTGTGTTAATCACCATGAATACAAAGTACTTCTGGGAAATTTCAAAAGCAAAATAATAGAACGAAAAGATGCAACGTACAATCAAAACAAACAAACAAACAAAAATTGATCTTGAAGTTGAAAAAATCATTTAGTTAAGAGTAAGAATTATGTAGAAAAGCCTCACTATGTATAAGCAGTATTCATGCTCTTCAGAGCAGATCTTGACAATGAAATTACCCATTTTGCAGGTTCTACACTGGTCCTTTTTAACAGGACATACTTCATCTTGAGAAATTCATTCACAGGAGCCTGAAGAGATTGTGGAAAGTGGGGTGTGTTCAAAGGGGTTTGGTTTTGTTTTTCAAAAAATACATACTTCTGTCTTACATGGCAGCTGTCGATCTGTCTGATCCCAGACAGTCAAAAAAGATTTATAAAGAACTATTCATTTTAGAAAAATGCCCTCATTGTCAACTGTATTGATTAAGCTCATAGCCAGTGATTGATTAACTAAGAAATGCCCACTGTCCTGGTCCAGCCAGACTGATGGAACTATTCCTCCAAGGCTAGAATTTCACTTCAAGTATAGAAAATATGTGGGATAAGATCAGCTCTTCAAGGAAAACACAGACACCAAAGGAAAGATTCTACTGCAGAACAGCTTCTTTTGTATGAAAGAAAGTGCATATCCCATCTGAATGACTCTATTCAACCCTCAGAAGCAATGACTTGGTTTAGATGAAAGCTAGTTGTGCTAGTCCCTTGCCATTTTGCCAATTGTATGAAGAATCGGTATGAAGCTGCTGCTGAGTTACTTCAACCCAGTACTTTGTGCCATGTCTCCTGAAAAGAAGTTCATTTGCAGACCATGACACAACAAACTGAAGAGGTCTCTGCTATCGAGAGATCCAGGAAAATGCTAGATGAGCGTGAGGTCCTATGCTTTAGAGATGATGGCAACAAAGCTTTGAAAGCTGTACTCAGCAAGGACCACAAAGCACAGTTCACCTCATAACTGCAAGAACAGCAGAGGGATTATAGACCTTACTGACTCACAGAATCACAGAATCACAGAACACCTCAGGTTGGAAGGGACCTCAAAAGATCATCTGGTACAGACATTTGTGGGAAAGGAAGCCTATATGACTACCTAGCACCCTGTTCAGTTGCATCTTGAAAACCTCCAGTGATAGGCACTCTAACACGTCCCTGAGGAAGTTGTTTCAGTGAATTATTGCACCCACTGCCCCTTGTCTTCTCCATGTGCCTCCTTATGAAGGGAAAGCCTCTGTCCTCTTTGTAGCGATCATCTAAGTACTGGAACACAGTGATGAGGCCCCCCCCAAGCCTTCTCAAGAGCTTTTACCTTACCACTTGCCATTTAACTTATGCCTTTTAGCTTATTTTCCCCAAGCTGCAGTAGTGTGCAGTTTTCTCAACCTGAACCTGACCACTCAAATACAAGTTTTTCCAGGTTTCTCCATATCATGATAACTGCTTCTGGTTCCAACACAGAACCATTCACAAGTATTGTCAGCACAGTATTTACACTTCTGCACTGCTAATGGATGAGGCAAATAAACTCACAGCTTTGTGTGGAGCCTAACAGACACCTCATAACAACTCTATATGTTTATTTGTCCTTGCCCTGTGTTTACTGTCTTTTGGCTAGTATCAATCTTAATTTGAAAGATCTGACACATTCTCATACTATATTCATTCAGACCTGAGACTTTCTTTATAACCCAAGACAGAATTCGTTTTATAAGCTAAATTTCAATACACTTTATTGAATGTTTTCTAGAAATCCAAATGTCATACGTTATACTTCCACCAACTGCTCATTCTGCAAATGCATCATAAAATCAAAATGAGCAAAATGTATCTTGTGCAGTGTATTATTTACAAATGACAGCTGTTTGGGGAAAGCTAAGATGATACTCTCCATTATTTTCTCATTTTTCCATTGCTTTACTAAAGAGAAAAAATGATTGTCAAAACCAGACCTTACTATAAACATAAACTCATACTACCACAATTCCATCCCTCTTCCTTATCTGTACTACATGATTTTTTTACACCACAAACAACAGTCTGGGTTCTCATCCTTCCATCTCACACCTCCAAAATTTCATCATCAGCATAGTAATTTTATTAGCTTTTGGAGAAGTATCAATTGAAGCAGCAAATTTTCCTAACACAACACTTGCCTGGTTCTTTCTCACTTCTGCTCACTGTTCAAGTATTATTATTATCTTAAGTGTTCTCATCAAAGAAAAATAAAAAACAGTACTAAATACAAAAGACCTCAGTATGTTTGGGATATGGTACTTTTGTATCCCTGAGTAAATATAAAATGCTAAGGTGTCAAGGACACACATAAGGAGACATAACTGACTTTAATATTCAAAAGATTTATATAAAGTCTTTGAAAAACTGTGAAAAATGTTGTGTAAAGGTGAAAATTCCATTAGCAGTTGAAAGTATTTAAGAAACAGGACCTAAATGGTTGTATTCATAATTGATTCACCAGATGAAAAGAAGTCAAGTGGTTAGAAGCATGGTTAAGAATACACAGAGACATCACCAGTGCGTAAGAGAATGCAAGTGTATGACAGTAGGATGCAAAATACATCATCACTGTGTATTTTGGAAGGGCACATCATTCACAACTGGAGAAATCACCAGTAAGTTGGAAGGTCATCAAAAAGAGTGCCACTGATGCATTCTCTAACATGCACATTTATTACAGAAAATAGATTAATCCTTCCCCAATGTGGTAGCAAATCACAGAATGGGAATAACATATCACAGCAAAAACAGTCATGCAAAGAATGTTAAACGATATGGCAAACAGGGCTCTGCAGAATGAAGTATCTATGCTGATCAATGTAAACAGATATTCAAGGTTGTCACTGCTGTTCATTCTAGATCAACGTATATTTATTTCACTCACACACACTGGAAAGCTGTTTAAGAAAAAAAACAATGGGGAAACATACCTCTGATAAAAACGTCTGGGCTGATTTCTGTGCTCCTACATGGAGCAGATATTCATATACATACAGTGCTAATCTGAAAAATAAACAAAAAGGACAATATTTAGTACTGTGAATTTGTTTGCTCATCTTCTTCAGAAACAAAGTATTATCAGAAGTATGAGGTGCACTATATTACCTTTAACAAACCCTACATGCTGAACATGTCAAATCTATTACCTACACCAGAATTTTTAAACTGGACATTTAGGTCAATCTGACCAGAGGTGCTTAAATTGTAGTTAATGACATTATTATTAAACCCCCAAATTACTTAATGTCAACATTTTAAATGATATTTGGACAAGTGCCCAGTTAGCAAACAACTGACCTATTGCTGCTCTGTATTTGCCCACTCTATACCATGCTCACTGTAAAGAAGACATATTCATACAAAATCTACCAATTATTTTCCCAGATTACATTCCTTTACATGTGGAATGTATCAAGCTGTTAGCGCACTTGAACAATAGCCTATGTTTATTCAAAAAACATGCAAACTTTAGGCTGCACCAGGAAAAATAATCCTAGCATGCATCTGTGGCATGCAGTATAACCACATCTCTCAAGCAAAATGGAAACAGGTTTTTAGATTCATTTAGACTTATGCATCTAGGAGCTTTGATGACAACAGATCTAAAAAAAACTACCACAGCACCCAAAGAAGTGATTTTCAGCACCCAGGCACACCAATAAGTCCAAAGAGCTGGAATAAGGATCTCACTGCAAAAAGAGGGTTCATTCCCTAAATGACAACCCACTATGGCTCGGGCTGGAAACCCTATGCAGCAGCCTGAGAACAGGGGACCAGTAACAACAAACAATTCCTATTGATACTTGCCATGTAGGATAGATTTGAATTAGAAAAGAAAAGAAGCAACACTTTATATTCCTCAACTGACTCTCCAAAGAGGCTCATGTCTGTCTGCACATTTCAAGTCCTTCAAAATCAAATCTCATTTAAAAGAATGATTTAATAATAATGCTTGGTAATTGTCTATAAAACATTTCAATTCAATTCAAGAAAAGAAAGTCAGGGTGTGCATTTTTTAAATTTGCTAGCTGAGCTGTTAAGAAGTAAAATGTCTTTGCATGCACTTCATGATACACCACTATTCTTACTTGAAACATTTTACAATTGATATTCAAAAATAGATAGTTTACTGTTCAAAATGTTATGCAATATTAGATGTGATACCTGTCAGCATGGCACATACAATACACACAATACTTTACTCTCTAACTTCGAAAGCAAGAATGTACTTCTTTCCTCAAACTAAGGAAAAAAAAAAAAAGCTATTTAAACATTTGACTGGTTTCAGTTTGAAACATGAGAAGGGTCATGTCTGCTATTTTACAAAACATTTCTTTATTAGCTTGTATTGTGTTGTTATCAACAAATGCAGAGCTCAGTGTGCTAAGCAGAAAGCACTTGGTTCTTCAATGGAGCACAGTATGAACCAGCATTCAACTGTGAAGCAGCTCAGAGATGACACAGTGATGTGCACCTCAAAGTACCCTGGGAGGGAAAGGACCATGTACTTTCTAGCCTCTCAAAAGCACAACTGCATCTGTCAAAAAAAAAAAAAAAAAGTCACATCTTGCTGATTTAACTCTTCCCAGTTCAACTATCATTTAATTTTTAAGTAATAAATGGTTGTAGACAAAATCAAAGATCTGAGAAAGAGGTAAAAGGCAGAGAGGAATCACTTTTTACAGCAGCCAAGATGAATACCCAGTAACACTTAAAAGCATCTCATTTGTCTTCTGAGATTCCCTTTTTTGTTCTTATCAAAACATGAAGCCTGCAGTCCAGATAAAAGGATTTGTGTAATCATATCCTTTCTACTCCACAAAGGAAAGCAAAACAGCACAAAACCCAGGAGTTTATTGCAGGCACACCATCTTCATAAGTCTGCCATCTGTTGAAAGCTTTTGCAAATACTGCACTGTGATACCCACATTGACAGTGCAACGCTTTAATATTGAAACAGATTTGTGAGTCTCATCTCATGACTCCCAGAGTCTGCCTGCAAAACACAGTACACACTGCCATGCTCCAGCAACAAGTCAACATCTTGTGGCCATCTTTGATGGTCTAAGAAATCCAAGGTATTTCAACACTGAAAAAAAGATTTTTCGTATTCAAAACTTAAGACCTATGCAGAATGTGCTAATTAAGTGCTATTAAAACTATAACAACATGTCCAGCTCTTTAGCATGCATTATTTCATCTTGGTCTAAACATATGAGCAGTGAAATGAAATGGAATGGAATGGAATGATGCAACAACTGTGTCTATTAGGTGTAAGGTGTAAACATGGCAGATTTCAGGGAAGGAATAAATATTCCAGGTTTCAGGCTTCCAAGCTGATGCACCTGTGCTAAATCAAGAGCATGGCCATGCTGGCAAGGGGACTGCCTGGCTCCTGTGACAGGAAAGCTGGGACCACCTTCCATGAACAGATGTGAGACAGAAGGCACAACATAAAATAACCTGATTGGGTCTTATTAGATCCAAATCACTGGTCCATCCCCAGTTACTATGCTTTCAGGATGTTTTTACAGAAGTTAACAATGTTACAGCTTCATTCATAAATAAATGCATTTACCACAGAAATCAAGAAAGATTCTAATGTTTTACTGCATTACTTGCAGCAAAAGAATCAATTGAAACTGATATTCTGAGGAAAGACAGGAAAGAAACCCAAAAAAAGATGCAACACTGTGGATTACCAGATACGTGAATTTTAACTACAGTGTAAGATCAGAATGAAATAAAAATTAGGTTACAGTCCAAGTGTGTAAAATTAACAAATTAATAAACTATACAACATCTCAGCAGAAGACTAAGAAAGTAGTAATGAGATGGTCTTCAATACTGAAGGATTTGGGTTTGAAGTGGCACTTTAGAAGACTGTTTTTAGTCATTAAACTGGTGTGAGAAACCGTGTAAAAGCGGCAAGGAGACATATGTTCAATTCTCACATTTGCATACTTGTTGACATGCCATGAGTAATGTGAGGAAAAAATATTTCCAATCAATTTATGACAATGCTGAAGTAATTTTTTGTTAAAGACATGCCCATAGGCCAGAGTTCCCCCCCTCTGACAAGACAATTAGAGTGCACATTCATCTATGGCATGGTGATACATTTGCTCTATTACTGGGGAAGAAGAAAAAAAAATTAAAAAAAAAAAAAATTACTGTCTAGCTCTTATTGCTACAGTGCTAATTTTGATAAGCTGGCATGTTTTGTCTGAATTTTCTGCTCTAATTGAACAAGGCTTCTATACGTCCTACAACTATCCACTGAACACCAAATAAAGAACCATGTATGTGGTTCTAGTCAATGAGTTACCAAAATATTACCAGGAAATAACAATAATCACTCTAACTGTCCTGTGAAAATCACCTTCTTACAGAAGAAAGGTTCAAGTTACTATCACAAAGTCTTTTGGGAAATAATTTGTCCATAAAAAGTATCTTTGTTTCACTCCATAAGGAACACATACTGAGAAATGTTCTGTCTCTCAATCTAAGACTGAACTTCAAGCACCAAGTTTGGTTTATCATTATTTCTAAGGAAACAAGAGACAAAAGGAGAATGGCCACATTTTTCTGTGACCACATTCTTTTGTGAAGTTCCAAAGCTGGGCAGTAGTAGAAGTAAGGAATTGCAATAAACTACATTGTGCTTTCTCTTGAGAGCTGCCTGGTAAACCTGCCAGAGCATACTTTCATGCAGTTGAGAAAAAGCATAGCTGCTGACATCCTGTCATTTAATTGAGGGTACAGTGGTGTGTAACCATTATCCAGAAAGTTATAAAACCAGTGTGATGGAGCAAGAGCCTGGAGGGTGCTCCCTGGCTTTGGCAGTGCCTCAGAGCACAGTTCGGGTACTGTACCTCACTTCTGCAGAACCACCAGTCAGCTCACCAACGCAGTAAGCTACTGCTGCCTCCGTGCCACAGTATCTATGGTGGTGTACAACTCCACACCACAGCAATGTCCCTAAATGCTTCCACCCCTTCTGCCAGCAAAAGATAGTAACCTGTTAACATCTGATGCTGGGTCTTTAAAAAAAGTCTGTTGTAAATCTGAGCATTCCCAACACAAGTCTAGCCTGATCGTTACAGCTATTTTTAAACTATTATTGTATGGAAAGTTCTGTGTATGACAAACAGCTGAGCAGTATTTCAAAGTATCTCTATAGAAAAGATCTTAAATGCTTCTCTCTGTGTTTCAGGAGAATTGCAGTGTTCCAAAAATCACTACTCTGACCTACACAGAGAAACAAGGATTTTTTGTTTCCAAAAAAGGTACATAAACTTAACTTCAAATCCAGAGAATCCTAGAAATCTCATTCATTTAATATCCAAAACATAAACCTCACTATCTGAAATAAGAGGAAGTAACACTGAATCCATGTTTTACATACATCAGCTCAAAACACCTCAAAATTGGAGTTTCTTCAATTTATTTTTTTTTTAAATACTGTACTTTGAAAACTGCTTTGAAATACTTTTGCTTCTTCATGGCAAGCTGGTTAAGTTTCAACTAACAATGGCAATTTATTTTTTTTATGAAGTTTCGTGTTTTTAACAGACATGTACGCCAAACCACTTTTTCTGCCCTATTTGATCATATTGACACTTTCCACTCTCTCTCTCCCTTCCCATATATTTTATACATTAACATATTTTTTCCCAATATCTTTACTTTTAAATATTTTGTACATACATATTATCTTTTCCTATAATTGTTATCTGAGAAATTTAGGTGGTTCAGTCTGCTCTCAATAATCAATGCTAAGAGAGGACTGGGACAGGAGTACACACAGGCCATGCTGGGTGCAGAAGTACCTTGCTGCACCAAGCTGAACCCAACAGAATGACTGGTGCACATCTCAACTCATCTTCCCCAAACAGTGGGAAGATCAGTTTGGATCCAGCATCAAATTCTAACGATACCCAAAAATGTGGGTTTATTGGTTTTTTTTTTCACTTGCTTAGGCAGATAAGTTAACAATGACCTCGACATTACAGTGATTTATCTGCACACACACCCCTGGCACATCAGCTCTCCTGCACCTGCTACTTCACCTACACATAATTTACATTTTGGTTTGTTTAGCTTGAGGACAGCAGACTGCTCTTTTCAAGAGCTTCTAATCATGCCAGTCTACTGGGTTTGTTTCCAGCTCAAAACATGATCTATCTTAATGTTAGTGTTCTGTATCCTATCAACAGTGTGATCAGTTTTCTTAGGAACGGCTGGGCATTGAATGAAACCCAAACACGGATCTGAGGAAACGGTACATCCCAAAGGAGATGGTCGGTTTGTTTGGCTATGTGCAGTGCCTTTTCTGAGAGCTCCTTCCACAGCCCTGCAAACACAGGCAGCTTAAAAGTGTATGTATTCAACATTACTCATATGCATTCATTTTGTCCTCACTCTGCAGACAGCAGAACCCATTCTCCTTGGCTGTATCTAAATATTTGGGGCTTATACCCAGTGCTACTATGAATAGTGGCCTCAGTGTCTTATATTAGGTCCTTTCCAAATAAACTGATCCTTCTCCTTGTTTATTCCAGTTTTCAGCTAGGGGAAGCATTCTCCTACCACAATTCTGGGCAAGTAAGATTCACCTCTAGTCTCAATTCCACTTGACTGCTTGCAAGAAGTCCTGAAAATATGCTTCATTAACTCTGCCCATCCTCCTCTTCACTACAGCTTCAAGTGTTCAGTTTTGAACAGTTGCAAAATTTTTAAAAAAAGTTTTTAAAAAATTGTAATAACAATAGTTACCTAGTAAGTGCCCTTTAACAGTACTGGAAACAATGGCCATCTGTTTTTCAGTTTGTCCATACACTTCCAATTCTCAAATTCTTTTTGTGTCCTCATTTCACATGCTTTTACTATCTGGCCTCCTATAGACTTCAAGCACTAGCGTAACTATTTCCAAAACCATATGAACTTGTGCACCACCATAAAACTAAACATTGAACAGGTATCTGGTATCTGCTGATCTTTGAAAAAGCTCAGGTTTTGCTGTGGTGGTGTCTGTAGTTTCTCCCACAAGCACTTAATTGCATAGTTTTACATATCCCTCATGAACTAAGGATGTCCTGGGTTTGGGCTAAGATGTAACACTCCAGAGTATTTCCCAGTTTACTTTCATATAACTCTGGTTGAATTTCATATTATTTTTTGTCTCAGGTTTCAGCTTGTAGAAACTACTACAGATTCAAAGCATGGAAAATCAAAGCACTTTTCTGTAAGACTCCATCTTGAATGGGAAAATTTCTATTGATCTCCAAATACTTCATCAAAGTTAGATTTTCTTGATGACCTCTAAGGTTTCAAATAGTCTTTGTCCTTCCTGCACCTATGTTTTGTACATATATTCCTCCAAAAAGATTTCCAGCAGAATTTCACAGGCTTCCTAGCCCATGGTTAAGAAAGAAGGCTTATGCACCTGAAAATTTGTCTCTATTTTTCCAACTATACTTGCTTCTGTAACAAATGCCCACCTGCAAATCTAGTCCTTTTGGGCCACTAGAGCTACAGCATTACTCCCACAATACTATGTGAAAGTTGTCGAACATCTCAGATGCATCAGCAGCTGCAATCCTCAGAGTACCTGACTTTCATCTGCAAGTAAGTGACAGACGTAAATAAAAACTGAAATGTGCTGAAATTAATTGAACTCATATTTTCAGCACTTATGGAGCTTCCTAGTGCTCTGTACCTCCAGTTTGCTCAGGTACCACTTGCCTCTGCTTAGCACATTTCACGTTTCTGTAGCATTCTCTCCTACCTTCTTGCCTCCACTAGCCTAACGTCACCAAGCTAGAAACAGTTCTTTGGCATCTATGTGGGTTTTAAGACTGTGTACTCTTCCTTCTCACCTGCACCCAGGGGGCTAGGAAGAGGCTTACTCCAGACTAGCCAATCTAAGGCTGACAGAAATCTTGCCATCAGGGATGCGCTTGCTTTAGCAGAGAAAGCTAAACAAGCTCTTTGGGTGCTTTGGTGACTTACAGAGACCACAGGCAGTAAAAATGCCTTTGTCGTGAATTCTCAGGGCTGTCCAAAGTCAGTGTGTAGCCTTTGCCCCTTGGTCCCCTCATCAAAGGCAAGCTATTTACACTGAAACAGCCCAATTCTTTCCCATAAAATAAAGTTGAGTTCATCCAACAACTCACTGACACTGAGGACCAAAAACATCCTCTTCTCCCTACTTTTGTTCCTCCTCAGCTCAGGGATTCAAAAGTTAACCAAAAAAAGTGAACATTTTTCTGCTTGATGAGTGAGTTGAATCAGCCTGACAAGGTTCAGAGTTGCTGCACAGGAGTAGCAAACAGCACAAGTGCTCATTTTGGCAGTCCTGGACTGCTAACACAGCTCTGCCTGCAGAGTCAATTCCTCCTGCTGGCTAGAATCTCAAACTTGGCATTTTTATGAAAATATATGTATTTTTAAGGTAACCTCTAAGTATTTTCTTCAGCTTAATCCACATATACTATTCAACTTACGATAACTATGAAATATGCAAAATGAAAAATAGAATAGCTTAGAAAAATAGTTACACAAAACACATTTTAAAGTGCAAGCTGAGACTTTTATAAAAATACAGGTGCTAACCTTGGTCTTCCCTGCTGCTTTCAATGGGATAGTAACAGGTTTCTACATGCTATTTTTTCTCCCCGGTATATAATTTTCTCTAGTTAATGAGTTCAATGCAGTAGATCCTGCCCTGGCAGTAAATGGGGCTATCAGCACGGAGCCATCGTAAAGGGAGTCACCAGCAGAGAGCAAAGCACAGACGCAGTCCTTTACGAAATGCGAACATTAAAGCTACACAAGTGCCACCAGATTATGGGGAGGTGGTACCTGGCTGAGCAGCTAGTATACAACTTCTTTTTATGGGTTTAAAATGCTTGCTACATACGACAGAAGGTTCCTTTAAAATCTTGCATGCACAGAAAACAAGGCTCATGCTGACCCATGATGCTGCAAACACCGGGTGTCACTGCTCACCATTTGCTGCCTGTCATCCACTGTATTCAAAGGAAAAGTTAATCTGCAAAATCTGCCAGTGACTGAAATGTTTTAAAATCATGTATGAAGAAAAAATGCATTTGTATTTATACACTAACAGAAAAACTGTGACTGGCTTCTAACCAATGCCTTAGTAGCACACACAGGCTGTTGAGAACATTGCTGCTCTACGAACAGTGCTCCAGCACTGCTTGCTTACAAAACAAGCAGATGACACCTTCTCAAGCTACAATGGCTTGAGAGGCTACCACCTTCAACACTGCACAGTGGCTGGGAGAGTCCCTCCGGCCCACTACTGAGTACTGGAGGTGCTGCCAGCTTGGTTCAGTGCAAAGCCAGACAGGTCACCTTCTATTGGCTTCAGCAGCAACTGGACTCACAACAGCTTACACTGCACAGATGCCAGCAAGGGGTCACCATGTCTCTGTTGTAGTAATAGCTCCAAGCAGCGGAGTAATATTATCTTAAAATATTACAGCTGTTCCTAAAGCAACTGCCTACCCCAGAGCAAAACCAACTTCTCCCTGTCTACAACAGCACCAGGAGAAGGCTGAGAAGGAGGAGGAAGCCTAAGTATTTACAGTCAGCTCCCCAAGGGTTAGACTCAGATCAGCACCAACAGGATGTGCAATGCCTATCAGCCCTGCAAAACAAGAATCATGTAACTTGATTTTAATTTATATGAAGAAAACTGTGTTTCTGAGTAACCAGCTCCAAAGAGGACCCATATTTCTGCTAGTAGCTTTCCCAGCTCTTCTCAGGAAGTATAGGTTCATCATCTCGTTAAAAATGGTGTGTGGGTACACAACCCTGAAGATCACCAGGAATCAATACTACTGCGACAGTTTAGAAATTCACTTGTCAAAATGTGAAGTGGAAGAGGACGACCCCGGCACGTACCACAGACAGGCTGTAGGTCTCACACTGCTGGTCTCCTTTGCAAGAGCTGCAATTGATGTTGGGCAATTTCATATTTTTTTCTTCTTTTGCAGCTTATCGTGGTTAAACCCAGTTGCAGATAATTAGTCAAAGACTATCATTCCTTCTCACTCACTGACTGCTCTAGTTATCTTTTGATACTCTTTAAGAACAAACACTGTACTCAGAGGCTGATAAGACGCACTGAAGAGTTCCCTTCCAGGTTTCACAAACTGGGACATTATCACAGGAATATGTCAGCGTCTCAGCGTACTTACAGGCTGATAGGTCTGCCAACTGGTAACAGACAAAAGATTCAGTCATCTCCTTGGAAAGCCACTGAGCTGATCCTGCCCAGCCTTTTGGCACACCCGTATGGTCACCCACAAATGAGAAAGAGTGGAAGGGTTTGGTTCAGAGCGCAGCATACAGTATGGTGGTTTCTAGCACACAGATCTCCTCCTATAAAAGGTTCACAGTTTTGGAAGCAGACTTTTAAATTTAGTAGCCAGATTAGATGAAATTAATCTCAGACTTAATAGTAAAATGCTTTATTAATTTCATCACAAGTTTCTTGTCAGAACCAAATAGTCACGGACTGACCATTACTGATACTCCTGTCTGGCAGATTATCTCAATGGTAAACTGAAATAATGAACATTACCACAAAAGAACAAAACAGTAGACTTCCGGGAGCCGCAATCAATCATGAAATGGAGAATTAGTCTCAAGAGAGAAGGGCAGATAACCAGGATGAAGAGACAAGCAATAAGAAGTCACCTCATGAATCTTACAGGAATCATATGGGATGAGAAAATGGAGGATGAATTTCCCTGAGTAGCTCTCTAAAAAGTAATGGTGGGAAGTAATTTGTATGACTGATTATGAAATGATAGCATTTTCTTCTGGAGAGAGGAAGTTCTGAAAGCATCAGACTAAAGCAAACAGACCTCGGAAGTCAAACAAATTCAGAGAATTGGTGGATATTTCCTAAAAAAACCCAAAAAACATGGCCTGAAGAAACAAAAGTGCAAGACAAGCAAACAACTAAACAATGAGAAATATCAATGGAAGACAGAAAACAGTAAGAGGCCACTCTGGCTTCATCAAAAACTCCTCTCTAATACAAGAAGGTGCAACAACAAAATAAAAAAAGAAAAAAAAAAAAAGAAAAGAAAAAAAAAAGAAAAGAAAGGCACATAATAGTATTAAAAAATAGGGCAACAGTGCAGGTGACAAATGGAGAAAGGCTGAAGTGCCAAATGGGTTGCAATGAGCAGGGACGTTATTCAAGCCAGAAGAATGATGCCTATACCACCAAAGAACTGGAATTCCACTTTTCAATGCAAGCGTGAAAAGCAAAGAGAAGGTAGGTATATCTGAAGTCTCAGTGCATGCTTTGTTTTTACCTCCAGAAACCAGCAAATCCCTTCACTGATAGAAAAACTGTCACTGCCAGAAATGGAGCAGGCCTTGATCTCAGTGTAAATTATCCTGGTTTCTGTCAAGAGAGGCATCCAGTGGCAGCCCTGTCCCCCACATGTGACAGCTGTGAGGTCCCTTTTGGTGCAGTGTGCAAAGACACTGTGACCAACCTGCCGGTAGCAGGACATGTCTATTTGGATCTCAGTAGTGAGTCAGCAGCATGTTCACTACTTCTCCAATGCCACTGCTCTGCCAAAGCTGGAGATGTAGGTATGATGGGAAAGAAGAAAGCTTCTTCTGACGCCCACACCCCTCCTCCACCAGTTCAGAATGGCTTTCCTGTATTTATTTTGGGAGCTGAGTCATAGCCTTTGAATGCCTTGCGGTTTCAGAGCTGCAGATGACACAGTGTCAACTCTTGACATGAACTTTATGCAGCTCCTTCATTCCTTTTGAGCCAGTTTCTCTGCAGAGGTCATGAATGCTGCTTGCCCACTTTACAGTGAACTGAATGATGCAGGCTCAGGTAACATCAGAGAGCTGAGGCCACCAGGAAATGCAGTTTTCAAGGGTATGATATTAATTTCAGCTTTCTAAAATTTCGGGGCCAGTTCATGACAACTAAGTATCTGCCTGAACCATAGAGTTTCCCTACCAAACCAGGCTGCTATGATACTGGTCCCTGGGAATAATGACCTGCTGGCTTTGAGACTGCTACTCATGTTGGATGAGAAGTTCTGCACAGGGGACTGAAGTGTAAGAACTCAAGGCATTTCTCTAAAAAGCAAAAAACAATAGTAACTACCTCAACCAAAAGATAGTCTTTCTATGTACAGATATAAGTGTATGTACAAAAATTCTCAGCACACATATATTGATCCTGCAAAACTTCACGAATAGTATTCCCCCTCAAAGCACTGAAATTTTCACCCACAGGCCAACTGCACAGAGTTTGATATTATCAGACCTACCAGCTGCCATGTGGCTGCCAGCCCTATTACACCTGTCTGCTGAATTCTCACACATCTGGCTAACCTGCTGGAAGGCTTTAAGCGTTTGCCTGCTATTCCTCCTCTTGGCAGATAGAGATATGATGAGTAGACAGCTGGAGGTGTTCTCTTGCTGCTCCCCAAACTGGATCACGGCCAAGAAGGATTAGCCAAGACCCTCAGTTTACTCAACGTTTCCACTCAGCTACAACTCCAGATATGCACAAGCACCCAGCTGCAAGCTGCAAGTTCATGCATGACAAATTTTCTGAGCTTCCAGTCCTCTCTCAAACTGCCCAGGGAATAGTCTACTGCCCAAATATATGTATTTTACCCCTTTAGAGATAATTTGCTTAGGCTCCAAACTGAAAGTCAGTGGAAGTATTTTCTTTTGAAATGGAGGTCATAAGAAAAAAATACTAGTTTCAATATTCTCCCACAGTTTTTTTTACACTGAGAATAGTTTCCAAACAGACAGAATTTCATCAACACAAGGAAAATATCTGAAAATCCAGATAACAAAGACATTCTCCACAGGGGGAAAAAAAAAAAAAAAAAGGAAAAAAACCCAACACACACAAAAAAGCCACAAAAAAACCCCCACCAAACACAGCAACAATAACATCTTGCAGTCAGGAAGCTATAGTACCCAAACGTAGTACACAGAAAATTTTAATAACAACTCTCCAAATTGCTTCTACTTGATGGTCTTTGAAAGGAAGAAATCAAATTCTGGACAAAAGGGATGAAAATTACTTGATTCCATACTGATGACTGATGTTTGGTGGAAAAATTGATACAGTATTTTATTTCCTCACAATTAAAACATGGGAAACAACCAAACCCCTTATCACACAATCTATGGCTGAGGGCTTCTTATTTCTAAATCCAAATTTAAAGGACATCGGCATCAAAAAGAATGCAATTCTACCATGTGTGTTACACAATTCAGACTGGTGGTTTTACTCTTACCAATTACAAATATGTATCTGTACAGTACATATTAAATTCAGAAAAATTTATGTCTTACACTAGAAAATTCTATTTTCTCAATTTTTAAAATAGGTATCACTTGAATATGATAACCCATCCTGGATTCTGTTTTTAAGTTAACTTCACTGGAACTTCATAAGCAGGCAAGTCAGGAAATACAAAATATAAGTAAGTCCATGTGATATTGCCAAGATGTAGTTGCTGAAGCAGAACAGTAAACAGTCAAATGGGAGACTTCAGCAAGCCATGGACAGGTTTTAAGATGCCAGTAGTTGGCACTGAAAAAAACAAACAAACAAAACTCAATACCACAACACTGCACACCTATTAATATAGCTGAATGAGTCCACACCTGACCCCAGCTATGGGAGCAACTGACATCACCAGTACTCTTGGGAATTACCATCAGTGTCATACGAAGCATAGCAAATTAAGTACTTAAAACTGTCAGCTTGTGCCCAAAAGGAAAAAAGACAATGAAGTTGTCTTAATGAACTCAAAGGTTTACAACTTAAAAATACTTGTGAGCTCAATTAAAGAACTTTAGTAAGAAGTGTTTCAGAATATTTTCTGAAATACGATCAGTGATAAAGTATTTTACCTAAACATCCTCTCTAATAACAACACAAAAAATATTAGACTTCAAAATGTACTCAAAAATGTTTTTACTGAATATCTACACTACTTTGCTCAGGTTCATGCTACTGCCTGAGCAGCATTTTTAATCTCTTCTCAGTGGCATTTTAAAGAATTCTTATCAAACTGCTTGAGAACAGACAAAAGTTGTTAAAAAGACTTCCACAACTTTAACATGTTTTCCATTTCTCAGTTAAATATGAATATTAATATTCATCAAACATTTGTATTTAAGAGGCTGTTAACACACTATTTGAAATTGACTTACTTATATGGTATTAAATAGATTTGATTCAAACCACAAAGCCACACACACATATTGCAACAGTTATGCTACTATTCCATGCTTCATTTATTACCTTCATCATCATTTCTTCATTTTCTCTGTTTGTTACCAGGAAGAAAGACATTAATTTTGAATTACTCCAGTCTTAAGAGCAGATTCCTCTCCAAGAAGCTGTAGTCTGCTCAACATTTGAGCTACAACCAGCAGAGAGCAAGAAATCTGTCTTGCTGAACCTTATGCTAACCAAGAATCCTACCTGCAGAAGCAAGGGAACGAAGACAGTTTTTATGAGTGTCTCTTCCCCAGTCTACCAGCATTATCTCTACTAAAATTGTGATGAAATATTAGTATTACTAGGGGTCAGAGTGGTGGGGGGTAAGTTTTAAGACTCCTCCTCCAAAGATAACTGTGCAAGATGGTTCAGGCACTAGCTGATGAAAAAATGCCAATTAGATTCTTTTACTCTTTCTATCAATCTACATACTTATTTTTACCAGCTTAACTAAATAAATCAGTTTATGCTTCCCTGTTTCATGTTTTATACTGGAAAAGAAAGGCTGGAAGCATCAAAATTTTTCAGACACAACCACTTTGGATTAATAATGCATAATAATCAAATTATTATGAAATTACAATTTAGTAACATGAAGTTTATAAAGGATAAATTAAGCCTATGCACCAAACTATACACTCTTTCAGCATGTATATGCTTTTTCCAAATAAATGTTAATTCAAATTTGTGAATAGCTGTGAAAAATGTGAGTGAAGAAAATTGCATTATACTTCCAATGAATAGCATTAAAATGAAAATTCAACACTTGTGATTCTCTTGTTTCTGTATTAACTGTTCCTTTGAAATTTTAAAAAATAGTTCAGTTCTCAGTAAAACCAGCTTAAATCAGTTGGCTTACAAAGCACTGCATTTTTGTGGTAGAATGACAGTCAAATCATGGTTGCAGAAAAGACTGTAAAAAAATCTTTATTGTTTGGATGATAAGTTACCATGAACCACGTGAGAGCATGGTTAACAACAAAAATGCCTCTTTTTCACCATTAAATTTCAGAAAGATTCAACAACATATGGAAGAAACCAAACTCTATACAAAGTGATCTCCCACCTGACATACAAATATAGTCCATGTTATTTTCAGTTTGTTATCCTGGGTCATTTTATAATGTTTCAAGGAATGTATTTGCACCATCTTTCCCCTTACTTCATCACACGCTTGTTCAATATCCCACTCTTGCACACCTGAGCCAATCATTTGGACTTGAGTTCTAATTTTATACATCCATTCCATTGTACATGAAATTTCTTTACAGAGCCATTCCAACAACAAGAAAAGTCAACTTGAGAAGAGACAGCAGTGGGACTTCATCAGAGAAGAGGCTCAAATATCCTCTTCCACAGAACAGCTGCTGGAAACCTCCTCCTGAACACACACTAGAAAAGGGCATCCCAAAAGGTTAAATGTTGAATGAATATCCTTCAGATCTGTCTCACTCCTAGCAGACACACTAAAACAAAGGACAGACTATGACTGAAATGAACAAAAACACCATTAAAGAAAAAAAGTTTTCGAAAGAAACGCCACAAAGACCCACCTCTTCCATAACCACTAAAAAAAAGCTTCATATCTCTGTCATATTTAGTATGATGTGAAATGTATCTCCAAAAGTTTCCCTCTTTGAAAGAACAGGAAAACATGGAAAGAAATGTAACAAGAAAGAGAGACCACACATACACAAAAATCTGAACTAAATTCAAGCAAAAAATAAACAAAACATAACTGCCCATTTAAATACAGAAATTGACTTTTGTTAGGAAGATCACATTTTACTCTCAATCTGACTCAAAACAACATTTGACTCCAAATCTTGTACTCAAGTTATAATACTCTATCTTCAAAATTACTAATGCTCAACTTGGTCCCATGTGTATTTAGAAAATATAATAATTAGTTCTTTTCATTTACTTTTATAAGTATGTTACAAGAAGACAGCTTGTAAGCACAGCACCAGGCATTCACAGCTCTGGATTTAACTGTCACCTCAAGAAGCCAACCTTGCTTCATTCCCTCCTCAGCAGGGTTTTACTAGAGGGCTAGAATCACACCCTGGGATTATATTTAGTATTAAATATAAAGTATTTATAAATCTGTATTACGTAAATTAATTGTTTAATATACATTTTAACAAAGGGTCATTTGTTACGGATTTTAGATCAGCAGTTAGACAAAACACTGTCTTTAACACCTTCTACTGTTGTACTTACTGCCACATATAATAGGCACTCTTCAAGCCTGTAACCTATTTAATAACAGACATTAATTATTTATTAGCCCTCTATAAACAATTTATAAATGTACCCTTACTATAAAGCATGATGGGACTAGCCTTTAGTTCTACAACAAAAGAGTATTTTAACTGCTGTATTAAATAGTAAACCCTACTTATGAAGTTCTTAAAAGCAATACACATTTTGTGATACAAAAATACAATGAAATAGCATATCCTATCATTTATCTCAGAAGTCAGTAATATGCAGTGGATTTCCCAAAAACTTCTGTGGATCCATTACGATGACACTGCAAGCAAATTTACTTAGATAAAATAAAGGAAGCTATTTATAACTCTGTCATGGAATTATTAGATAAATTTAGTTTTTCACTTTGGCCACCTAACTACCTGTTTTTGCGAGCCCAGGAGGTGCTATCCAGGTGTGCTGCCTTGGTATATCCATCCCATCACCAACAAACCCAAGGCAAATTTTAATACCAAATTCCTGTCAGCAGCTTGTCCATATGACAAATTCTTCTGAAAACCCCACTCCCCAGCTCTGTGATCTGCATATGCTCTTTTAGGTAAAAAGCTAAGATGCCAGGTTGGTAATGTTATTTATAAAATTCATGTCCATTTTCATTGCCCCAACACTGGACTACGATCAGCTTTTGTTTTCCTCCATATTGTTCGAGATATCTTTCCTGTTTCTCTAGATGACTCGCAGTTGACACCATTAATCTCCAGAGCCTGTAGGTCAGCACCAGGGTTCTGACATGTAGATAACAGTGGATGCTGAAACCTGCACAACCACTCTCCTACCTCTCCCATCACATACAGGTCGGAGAATCTTGGAAAGTACTCTTTGTAATGAGTTCATCTCAGACGAAGCTGCCTAGGTCCTCTTGTTTGCTCAACAGGGAGTGAAAAATTAGGGTAACTGTATATTTTGCCACTGTTTTAAACATTGACTTTGGATGTTAACCAAGAGTCAATCTTCACTTTCATAGCAGCTGACATTCTATATATATTTCAGTATTAAAACCAGTTATTTGTTTTAGTATGTACAAGGTATTCTGTGATGACTCCTGGCACTGTTGTGCTATTACTGTGAAAGTTTTTCTTCTCACATAAGAACTGCATTAAAGTTAAAGCAAATACTTACAACATAGTGAAATGCAAGCAAAGTTCCTCAATGTCAAGACAAAAGGAAAAATATTCAATTCTGTTTTCAAGTCCACTTGTATCTCTGTTCCCTGGGATTTTTCTCTAACTCAGTAAGTGAATAATCAACCACAGCTTTGTAACAGTCCTTAAATTTGTGCTTTGGTTGTTTTTTTTCCTTAAACTCATAATTTTTCTTATAAAATATATATTTTCTGAACAATACTGTTAAGATCTAATGGGACCTAAGTGAATCATTGGAATGACAAACCGAAGTATCAGTGGTGCATGTGTCACTTGTGTTGCCCATCTCTGAAAGCATGTTCTGTTAGAGAAAAACCAACTGTGGTTGAGACCACATGCAAAAAAAAACCCAACCCAGATATCAGGAATAAAGCAGCAGAGCCTCTTAACTCCTTGTTCCTAGCAGTCTGGATTCATTCAGGAAGGAGACATTGCACCAAGGGAAAATAAAATACAAAACCAAAGTCTCACAGTGTAAAATTAATTTGTTCAGCTCAAAATTACTCATCTATTTTAAGTCGATGAAAAAAATATAAATCACAGTCAAGGCTGCTCTTTGAAATGTGATAAATGCTCATCTTAAATAAAGTGTCTTTTTCAGACTTAAATTATGCCTTCTGTGTACTACCTCACTTAACACAAAAGGACAAACAGAAATTCTCACCCATATGAGATTCACAGGATGGTGACAAAGGAACCACTACATGATTTGAATAAAAGAGAAAAGAAGTCTAAGGTTCATAAATTAAGATAGACAAATCATTGATTTTTAAGATATGTGAGGAAAAAGGAAAACTGAGCAAGCATAAGAGACAATACTCATGTACAGTCAAGTAATAGAAAATCTAAGGAAAGTACAGACACTGACCACAAGATGACACACATTACATGGCATTTAAGATCCTTGGGCCGGGTGGGAGATGGAAGAGCAGATATGGTGGTTACAGCAGCAGGTATGAACACAGCACTAGAGTCCTGACAAAGGTGGGTTGCAAGACCTTCAATATCCTCTACCAACATCTTCTGGTCTTCTACCAAGGCAAATTAATTGCTAATACAGCATATGTAGGTATTCAGAGCACACTGGTACATTCACAGACTATCATACCAGCACAGCTGAAATAATCCCTTGGTCAACAAGCCAATTTCAAGTGGAATTTGAAGTCACTGAAAAGTTCTTTAGCACCCTTCAGGGTGATCAATACAACTTTCCAGCACTCTTTTACCCAGCTATGCAGTCCTTTGATGATCAGTCCTTGAGGGTGCAGAGCACTGACTGGCTTTGAAGATATCCTTAAACTATAAAACAACAATCATATGTAAGGAAAAAGATTCACGTATGGAAGAGTAACTGAACCAGCAAACCTGAGATAAAGATCTGTCCAATGTGAAACTCAAAACAACCCCAGCAAGATCAGCACAGTTAAAAGCTGCTCATTATTGTGTAATGTGCTCACTTCGTAGTGCTTCTGACCTAAATAACGTCCTTGCTTTTTAGAAGATGGCTACTCAACAGTGCCACATTCCTCGCTCTCTCCAAGAAAGCTCAAGCCCTGCTGTGATAATCTCAGTAAAAGGTAAAGGGACTGCAACGTAAAACCCAGGAACACAGCGGTCTTACACCCCAGAGAAAATGACAGAGGCCCAAGACCTAAAATGCTATGACCTTGAAAACAGTATAAAGGATAACAAGAGGTAGGAAAGCCTGTAATTGCATCAATCAAGAAACTGCAACAGATGGAGAGATGCACTTGGAAACACACTAATCTCTACAGCGTCTTCTGTCAGACTATTCAGTCTCTCTTCATCCTAAAAATGTGAAAATGGGGGAAAAGGGAGTAGCTGGAGCTATGCAGGTCTTGCTATCATGAAAGTAAAAGAAATCTGTGGTCCCATGGAGTCTACCCATACAAAGTATTTCTAATGGGAATTCTGAAATTTCCACATCTCCCTGTAGATGCAATAGCCATGGAACAGAAAGATAATTTATAATAAAGCATTTTTTTCCAAAGTAGCTTGTTACTGGCATCAGCCACTAGACTGGATTTAAGCCCCATGGGAGTACTGGGATTTTATGGTGAGCAAAGTTTCAATGGGCCTTTCACCTTCTAGTTTTCTCCTTAGAATCACAAAAGACCCCCCCACATTTTTACCAGCAAGATCTGTTATGGACAACAAAGGAAAAAAGGGATTTTCTCACAAAGCTCATACCACTGCATAACCCCCATTTCCATACACAGACACTGAAAAATCTGATGGTCCACAGAAAGATAATCCTAGCTGTTATCAGCAAGATCACACATTTCTTGTGTTGTAGTTTTGAAGGATGGGTACTATTTGTCCCACACTAGCTCGACTGGTGCACGGTACAGCCCAGATGCTCACCCAGAGGTATAAGGGACTTTAGCTCCATGGAAAGCAAACCCTGACCCTTCCTACCCTCATTCCTGAAGATCTGTCCCAGGACAGCCCCATGTTTGCAGCTGCTCACAGTAAAACATGCAGCATACATCCTGTTCACTTCCACACTGCATACCCCAAATCCAAGTGGTCATGTTCCACTTCTCCTTACTTCCAACTTCAAGGTATTGAGACCATATTCTGCACGAAGAGAGGAAGGGGAACTTATAGACCAGCCCCCACTTCATCTCCCTTTCAGATGTACTAGAGAGATTATCAGGGACAAGCCACTTTACAAGCGCTGGGTGTAGGGCCCCTTTCTTTGCAGAAAGGGGGTTTCTGTGTTTCATGTTCACACAAAGCACACTCGAGAACTTCTGGAACTTTTGCTATATTTTGCTCTCCGTTTTATCATTTATACACACCTGTGCCGAGTGCTACAAAAGACAAGATTGGCTCCTCATGTGCTGTCCATAAAGCTTTCTCCTGCAATGCTTGCAGGTGGCTTAGTGTTTGTACTCTGGCAGCCCTGGGGCTTATCCCTGGGGTCCTGTGTTTGCTTATGACCCTGTTACAACTTATAGACAAGCTGGACAATGCAAGTATTCCTCAGAAAACTAAACCTCATACTTAATTTCTTTACTTTCCAGTGTAACATTAAAAAAAATCTAAACATACAAAAAATCCCTGTCATCTTTTCAATTCATGGGTAGGACCACTTGCTAAGCCAGATAAAGCTGTTTCCTCAGTACCACTATCTATTTTAGTTATCTCACCTACTGACTTAGGAAAAATGAACCACTGCTTGTTCATGAAAATCTCACATCAAATTCAAGAGGCAGGCAACATTTGCTACTCTTTGATACATTTAATCATACCTCTACACTGACAATTTCATTAAACCGTTGAAATATTACAAGTATTTTAATTTTTTCCGGAAGCAAAATACAAGAGGTAACACTAACTTCTCTTTATATGCATCCTTAAACAATTACTGAAATTATTATAAGGGGATTCAAGAGTAAAGGTTATCTAGAGGCTGAAATTTCTCATCATTCATCTCAGATCACAATCATCTTTCCTGTTGTTTGGAAACTTTTGGGGTTTTTTTTCACTCAAAAGTCTATAAAAGAACTTTTTTTTAAACAGTAGGGAAAAAAGAAAGTATGTTATGACTTCTCATTTCAAGATGTGTCAAGTCTTCCCCCAGAAAAAGTTGGGAAATTATATGATTTTTGTTTCAGAAAGTTACTAATCTCTGCTAGAGACCTGATATATTGCATTAAGTCTGTTGTGGTTTTTAATACATTATGCATCAAATGCCTAGATGACCTGTAAAACTTATGTGGATTTGAACATAACATGGGCAATAGCATGCTGAAGTGGTATCACCATCCCCGAATCAAGCTAACACACAAAACCAAACCAAGCCAAAAGACAGAATCAATTTGGTGCTTGTGATGTCAATCTCAAACTTAAGCATTTAGTACACTACTCTAAACAGAGAACAGGTTCCCCTAATGTTTGTATTCCAAGTATTTGTGTGTTAATTCTAAAAACAATTTTTCAGAGCCAAGTGGCAGTTCCTGAGACTGCTGCTTTTCTCTTTCACATGCATTCTCTCCCACTTGCAGATAATAAGGGAAGATTAGCCCACTTAGGTGCCTTTTATACTTCGTTCAAAGTGAACAATGCACAGAAACTTTTTTTCCATGGGTAGGTGCAAACTTTACAACATCAGGACTAAACTCAAGCGCAGTAAACAGGATCTGAAGATTTAAACTGGGGGACAGCTGGCAACTTGGATGGGCTTTACAAAGCTGCAGCTCCCCAAACTTCAGTTCAGCTTGACCTGCCTGGTACCAGGATGAGTGATTATCTCCCATTTATTCTACACCGGATAATAGGTTAGGCTGATGCTTGCATGTGACTGTGCAGTTTACATAAATACACACACAGAGACAAAAACTTAATCTATTTATCTGTTTAAAATCTCTGCTGTTTTCCCTAGTTGGGCAGGTTGCTATAGAGCTCTGTTGTGTTGTGCAGGGAAGCACAGCTTCATTCCTGCTCTAGTTATTTCACTCCCCAGGGCTGCCATGAATGCAACAAATGAAATCACATGGACGCTGATCTTGTCAGATCTCATAAGCAAAGCAAGAGCTGGTCTGGTCATTATTAGAATAGGAGATTTCAAATATAAGCTGGAAACAAGACTATGAAACTTTTTGTACACTGAGCTGAAGTCACTCAGTGCAGTGTCTCTGTAACATCTTCCTTTCCTCCAACTATTTTACTGTATTGCTTTTCATGTTTAAAGAATAATCATTGGAAAAACTAGTTTTACAAATCACAAAAAAT
>JANHGN010025216.1:0-10222 GCA_024605025.1 Megaceryle maxima | reverse complement strand
AAAGATTATAAATATAGAGCTTTATCTGTATACACGGCCTGTCTCTAGAGTGGTAGAAAGCTGTTGGTATTGTGTCACACAGCAAATTGCAGTGATTTTTACTCAAAAAAGTTAGGGAAGTTTCTGAGCCGATAAAGGAGGAAAGGGCTATACCTTTTTTACAGTGTACACCTTCCTAATTTATTGCACAGTTTGGAATCTTTAAAGTTGTTTGCCAGACCCACTGAATTCTCTTTCCACTATGAAATTTAACAGTCTTCTGAATGGTTTCCATATATCAATATTGCCAACATCTGGGGGGTAGAGAACGTTAAGGAATGAATAGCATATGAAAGTTTGTCACTTGTGATGCTGCAAATGTTAAGCTATGACACTGGAACTTCATTTTAAGCAGTTTGAGATTAATGACATTTGTCATAAATGTCCTGCTTTTTAAATGTTGAGTAAAATGTGTTTTCCAAGCAGGCAAAGAAAGAAAGCTGGGAACAAAGCCTGTTTTACCATGCTATTGCTAACTAGATTATGCAGTGGGATTGCTTTTATCTTTCCTTTACAGTTAATATAGCACTGACTGTACAAGATTTCTATATGGTTCCTAATCCAAAAATATGCACACATATATTGTACAGAGTATATATTTTCTATGTATGTAAGGAAAATATACAACAGAATATTACATAACTCTGTAATATATACTTGTAGTGTTCATTACATATACATTTTCATGCATATATAATGAACATTTTGCTTGTTGTTTAAGAAAAAAACAGGAAACCTTCACATGTTTCTTTTTGTTTCTCTCTCTCTTTCTCTTTGGATCGCCATCCCTGGATGTATTTAAAAGCCATCTAGTTATGGTATTCCAGGATATGGTGTAGTAGTGGCCCTGGTAGGGTAGAGAATGGTCAAACTTGATGTTCTTAAAGGTCTTTTACAAACATAGCAATAGCGATTCTGTCTTTTCCAACCACAATGATCCTGTGACTCTTTCTCTATCTCAGTATTTATCTCAATATCCATCTCTTCCTCTACCTTTCTGATTTTAAGTTATGTGTAGTATATAAAAACTTAGAGATATACAAGGGGGTGTGAGGAAGATTTCTGTGGGCTTTTTTTTTTTTTTTTTCCTTAATGGGACATAAATATAGAGTAGAAAATATATGAAAAGCCCACATATGCCAGACCCTTTGTTTTGTCATTACATATCTGGAAGCATCACAAGCTACTAAAGAAAAATTGGTGCTAAATCTCTGCAGTCTAGCAATGAACAGAAAATAAAACCTTTCTCATTGGAGCAGAGTAAAAATGAAGTGTGAGCATAGTGGCTGTGACAATTTTAAAAATTGAAGCTATAGAAATTTCATCAAACCGTTTTCTAGAATTTGATTTCTGATGTTATTTTTCCAAGGAGCAAACACCTATCTTGGTTTATTCAGTTACTTTTAAAATAGTTTTGTGGATTCCTAATTTTTGAGGGCTAAAACTTACCTGAAATTAAAAAATTCAGAAAAACCTTAAAGTGCCTAAACTTGAAAATTCAGAGTAATAGTTTAGGTAGGGTTTTGACCAGAGGAACATAACATTTCCTGCATATTGGTTGTATGTGCACAGGTTCACAAGCCACCTGCACTAAGATGCTTGAAGAAGCAGGGAGCTGTACTAACATGCATGCCAAGATTAAGTTCTGACCAGATTCCCCAGCATGTGAATGAACTTCCATTTTTCCATTAAGAAAGAATTCTTGAAGGAACTGGTACAAAGGGATGATGGCATTGCTTTCTCCACCATACTTCAGACAGTATTTGCAGTGCTCCTCACTCTTCCCAGGGATTTCCCAGAATGTTCTCTTTACTTTGTCAACTGTTTTCACTGAGAACAAATAAACACAGTAACAAACATATGAACCAAAGGAAAAACAAAACAAACCAAAACCAACCAAACAAACAAAACCAAAGCAACCAAACAGACCAAAATAAAACAAGAGACAAGAAAACCCCACTATCTTAGCATTAAACTGTAAAAAGTTAGAAGGACTCACAAGAGAAAAGTGAATCTTGTTGTGGCAGCATCACCCCTAAAACAAGGAGCGGTGTCAGCCTCAAATCAAGGGGAAAAGAGAGCACTCTCTACTTTCATGGGTCTCAGCTCCCTCCATGCTTGCTTGTGACTTCTCCCAATGAGTTTCACAGTGGAGGGAAAGAGCTGGACTGCTTTCTGTGTATGACTGGACAGAGCCTGACCCAGCTGGCTATTGCCAAAAGTAAAGCATGTCTGTTTGGTGATTAATTCAGTTGGAAGCATTCTACTCATACAATATTTAGGAGCACGGGCAAAATGACAAGTTGTAGAAATTAAAACAAACCAAAAAGACTCCATCCAAAACCCCACCACAAAAACAATGGAAATTTATAATGGTAAGTAGCTCTATCTGTGAAATGCAGGCCACCTTTTCAGCTGACAAGTCATGCTGTCACATCAAAAGTGCTTGAGAAATACTCTGTATGAAGGGTGATCCTACTAAAAGAGCTAAAACTGCAAACCAAATTAACCTCTATTACACAAAATCTTGTAATAAAGGAATATATGCTTTTCTTTCATCTTACTTGTGATTGGAAAAATATAGAGCATAATTAAAGACTCAACATGACGTGACATTAATTCAGTGAGAGGCATAACTGGACAACACTGATGATCAGCAATAAATGTTTAGAGTCATTTTAATTTCTGGCACATCAGTAGAAGAATCCACATTCAGTTGCTCAACCACAGCAATTATTTTGTCCTATGGCAAAGAGTTATGAGGTAAATATTACCGAATATAGTGGGGACTGGAAAAAAGATAACATTTGAAGTACTTCTACTGTTACTTTCTGGCCACCATAGAGCTTCAGAGAAGCCTGCTCTCCAAGAGTTTGTTCGTTTCTTACTTGCACTCACACTTGTTTATATTTTCTTTCCCAGTGTTTTTCTCAGTTAGGCTTTCAAGCTGTTTAAAACACTTTGAAGCTGAGAAATAAAGGCCCATCAAATTCTTATTGCTGGCAGATGAATGCCACCCAAAATAGAAAATGGGTTTTGACAGGCTCCAACCAGCAAGTCTTTGCATTTCATGTGATTTCATTTTGGCAGTGCAAGTTTCTTTAAATTTTATTCACTTTTTCAACCTATAATAAAGCATACACTTCCCAGCTTCAGCAAACTACTTTTGTCTGGAGGATCACATATCTAACACTTTGACACACTCGTGAAAAATGAACGTGTGCTCTTAAAAATCCTGGAATATCAACAACCTAGCAATGAAAAGGTGCCTTTGTCAGAAAAACAATCGTATTTAGCAATCAGTTCCAACCAGCCGTAGTTATTTCCAAGGAACAGGACAGTCCATCCCTGTCAAACAGGCAGTAAAATAGGAGTGCGGTGTTTGAAGGATTTGCATCCAAATTGCCCGGCCTGTCTATTGTTTCTAAAATAATTTCTACAAAATATGTTTGATGAATTCACACATTCTCTTTTTTTATGAAAATCTGCAGTTTCACTGGCCAATACAATCCTCTGCACAAAACAACACAAACCCTGAAGTCTTGTGTCCAAAACCTGATGTAAAACTCCTCTCCAAAGCAGTCACACATCACAGTTACTCCTGGAGTCACAGCTCTCTTTTGGGCTGGTTCCCTTAGCCAGGCGCAATGAGGACCTCTTGCACTGAGGTGCTTATCTTGGGGAATGCCTGTGCTGGATGAGTGTGCCACAGTTGGGTGTTCTTCAGGCAGCCATGTAGAAACAAACACTGCTCTGCCTTCCCTGTCAGGCTGCATGATCCAAGTGTCAGTATATCTTTATCATCTCTTTTGGGATGCAGAAGAACAAGACAGACAGTAAAAATAAAATCAAACCATTAGAGAAGGGTTGTAAATAGTTTAGGCTGAAAGTTTCCGGGTGTACCCGTTTTTAATACTGTGTTTCCTGCTTTGTGCCAGATCTAGCTGCCTTTGTGCTCCAATGAGCAGCTTCTTCATAAGGCTTCTGACAAGGTTTCTGTGCACTTTATTCAAGAGCAACAAGGCAAGAATGAGGTCTTTTCAATCTGTTTGACACTTCAAGTTTATTTACCTGTGTCTTTCTCTGTTTTTTTTTTCCAATTACTATTGAATACTTCTTTCACCAAGCCCTTAAGAGATCACCTGGAGTATACTTGCACAGGCAATAGAACTGTAAAGATTTTTGAGACAGACAATCCTATCTAAGTATGTAATTTTGTAAATCACTCTTGATATAACTGGTTGCTTAGATTCTCTGACTAAAGTTTACATCCAAGTGACTCTTACTATGCGGACAATGTGAAGCCTTAAAGGTACAAAAAAAATCCACAAGGAACCCCTAATGATTGAATATGTCCATTTTGACTTTCCTCTAGTTTCATTCTCATATTTTCAAGGTAAGAAGAAATTATTGAAAAATTTTATCATGGATTATAATTTTCCTAATCAATAAAACTGAGGTGAAGATCTGTTTTCAACATGCACAGATTTTGTCTGCTATTTGAGCAACCAAACAGATCATTTTAACTTGTTCAGAAATAAATACTTAAAATGTACAAAGAACCTGAAAAGCAGTCTGAGTCAGGTAGCGTTTTGAAACTTACAGGCCAAGTGCTGCTTTTCATGTTTTCTCTCTATATTAGGCGCTCACAATTGTACTGTTAACTTGTTTGTGTAATTAGTCATTTAAGAAGCCCACCTGGTTCAATATGGATTTCCTAACTGACCTCACTGGGACTATTCACATTAACTGAGTTGTACAATCTCATTTTCCAGTCTGATTAATAATAATAATAACAACAATAATTTTTGTTGTGGAATATTCTTTTTCTTTCTTCTTTTTTTTTTTTTTTTTTTAATATGGACATGATTCAGAACATGGCTGGAAGACCCCAGTCTAGATGTAAGAAGCTTATATGTAATACTAGCTGAAAGGTAAGGCTGTATTTCTAAAGTGGACGATAAGACTGTGCCTTGACAATATTCTGCAAAGATTAAAATGATAGCAAAGCCTTGTTAAAGGTATCGGATAGACTGGGTCTTTTGAAGCCTTAATGCCAGATTTTTGCTGCTACTCCTCAGGAGTAGCTATGTAAACAGAGATGTTTCCTTATCAGACTGTCATTCCCATGAGAATGGAAAGTGATTTATGCAGTAAAGGACCTCTGGCTCAGTAAAACAAAAATCATCTCTCTTGGGAACAAAACAGGAGACTGACACACTGGAGGCTGGTTGCATTTAAAATTTTACAGTCTTTTGAAGGTTTATCAAAATAAGTCTAGAATGATTCTTTTTCTTAGGTGTAAAGTATATATGATTTCATCCTTCAACTCTCAAAAGACAGAAGGAAAAATGCAAATTAATAATTGGGATAGAAAACAGAGAGTGAAAGTTTCAGTAGCAGCTGAAATTTAGAACTGAAATGGAAATGCTTGTTCTTATTCATTAAGAACATCCCTGCTATATTCGCTGATATGAAAGGATTCTCCAGGACAAAGTATATTATTGTATTCGTTATTACTGTAACCACTAGCTTTTTGCTTGAAAATAAAGTGTAAACTTAAGCAAGCCTTGAAAACAGAGAGGTGACAGATTTAGAAATCTACAAACATGCCAGCACAATGATCTGACATTACACTGCTCTGGTGCAATGCCTTAGTTCACCACACAGAGGCCTTTGAAGGTGCAAGAGCCTTCTTCGGTGCTGCATATAACATCTTTGCTAAATCCCATCATGTCTTGCAGCCATGGTGCAAATTCAGAAAGTTTAGTGACAGGAAATTGCATAGATGAGAAACAGCAGCAATTGAATGCAGAATCATAGGTCTCCTAGGCAAAGACTTGAAAGTAAATTATGATTCTATGATAAATAAATACAGAAGCTGATGCTAGGCAGAAGCACAGATTAAAAAAAAAATAATCTGAAATTCAGAGTGAGCACTATGGGATGTTAGCAGATACATTTTGATATGGACCGGAGAAAAAAAAATTGTATTCAAGAGAGCTGTCCTCTACGTATCCTATGTGTTGGATGCTGCCTGAGCTCTCATTCCTTTTACCACTGCATGAACCCAGCTCATGGTGCACTGGGCAAGGGGTGACAGGATGGCTGCTGTCTCCCCACCATATGCAGGCCTAGAATGGACAGGGCCACGAGTCCATTCTCAATGAGAGCAGTGCTGTGAGCTCTGTGTTTGCAGCTCCCATGGAGCTCAGACAGTTGCTGCAGCCCACTGCTCCCACCCCTCTGCAGAGTGACCACTGGCAGCCAAGGCTTCAAACCCCTCACTTGCTGGCCCAGGCCCTGGCTTGCCATGGGGCCCTTGCTTTTCCTGCTTCCTCCAGTAACACACCCTGCTGCTGAGTCATTCCAATTTGCACCTTATGTTTAATGACCCTAAACCATGACACAGTGTTAGGTTTAAAGTTGGATTCAATGATCTTAAGGATCTTTTCCAACCTACATGATTCTATGACTAAGCTGAGACCATGAGAAGGGCTGACTTCAGAAAATTATTCTTACTCTAGTAGCAGAGGTGAAATAGAAACTGACTTCCACAGAAACAAGGGTGGGTTTTTCTGTAGCTATTAATTTTTTATTAAATGAGATGTTTTTACATAACATATATTCTGGCATATCATAAATTTAGAAATTATATATTATCTATAACCCAGTAAGTTAAAATGCTTTTAAACATACAGAGGCAGATTTGGTCAGTACTAGTAACTAATCTTTTCTAAAGGATCCATTCATTTGTAGATTTTTATAACCTGAGGAAGCCCTTACCAAGTAGTTAGGTTTCTCTGTCAACCTGGGCTAAAGAACTTTGATTTCTGTGTAAAACCGTAAGTTTGCATAAGTGTGACTTTTAGAAGAGACATCCCTAACTCTTTGAAAATTGCAAGGGCTGGAGGAACCACTGAGTCCTGGACATACCACAAAAAAGGCTTATTACTCCCATTCTCTTATTCTTGCCCAGCCAGATCTGATTTCTGTAATTCTTAGCAATTTCTTCTTTGCAAATGACCTCTCTTTAGAGCTGTATTATCTTTTATCTCTCTGTCACTGTTTGAAGGTGCAAAGAAATTACCTGAACCTTTCTTGTGACACAATTGAAAACTTCATTCATCAAATGATGGGAAGAGAGTAGTTAGGAGGGAACACGTTCAAAATTTTGAAGTAGAAAAAAATATTCTGAGAAGACAGAGCTAGAGGTGTACTCAGGGAGACGGACAGATAGTCCTGAATGCTTGGCCAAGTTCTAGGGAGTGAGAGTATTAACTGGTTTCAGAAACCAAACTGTGATCTCAACACATAAGACAAATCTTGATCCATTTCTTCTACAGAGAGGCTTGACCATTACTGTGATCTCTGTAATAGAGGCTAGAGTTCAGGAGGATACCAGAGGGGAAAAATGACAAATTAACAGCTGTTGAGCTGGTGCCACAGTCAGAGGTAACAAACCTTCTTACACTAGTGTGTATCCAGGGAAGGGGGTGACTTCATATAATTTAGCAGGAACTGGATTTCCATGAGATAATTTGTCACAGTTCTGTGCTACAAACTGTAAATATCAGATTTTGTATCTGGTTTTCTTGGTATTACATCACTTTATTTCCATCATCTGGGTTCATATCAGAAGGTATGTTGGAAGGCAGCATCAGTGACTTTTTACTTCTTTACCACAGTGGATTATACTACAAGGTGGATGAAATATTCAGCACTATCTGGTTTAACTTTGTTGTTTCTGTGTTCTCTGTGGTTTCCTGTTTCACTGTCTCGCTCACTGTTTCAAAGTTAAATTTTTCTCCTAAAAATGTTGACCTTTTGAAAATGTCTTTTATAATGCATTTTTAGTTTCCCTGTACAGTGTGGCTAAATGGAATTACCAGGTTTTATTTAGTAAAAATAAAATTCTAAGTGAGGCTAGTGACCTTCAGGATAAAATATTTGGCCTTTCATAGATGTTTTTTACCCTATTTAAATAGAGAAACGAGGTAACAGTTTATTTTCTAACACTTAATGCACCATAAAGTATCTCCGTATGAACAGAGTGAGCAGATACTTAATCTGACACCCTCCAAAAATACAATTTGCTATTTCAGATGGCAGTGCCTTGTAGCAGACACGCACAATGCTCTGCACAGCAGCAGGGCGAGGAGCAGTGAGAGGGGAAGCGTGGAAGAAGGAAATTACTTTCAACAGTAACAACGACCATGATTCTACAGACCTTGCAATGATTTGGAGTCTATGAGATACATTTACTGCCAAAATGTAGACAGGAGAGCAGTATTTGTGTGGAGTATACTGAAGTGGCATGGGGATCCTAGTGATGCATGTTGTCACATACCTCATGCTCTGAGCTCCCAGACTATCAGAGGGCCACCCCCCTCTGAAAAAAACCCCTTTGAAGAAACTGTCCTCCTGAATGTAAAGCTGACCTGAGCCTGTCCCACAACGATGCTTTGCACATCAGATTGTACACATGCACTAGCTGAGGGCAAATTCCCTCGCAAAGACAGAGCAAACGTGCTTCCTCTTTTTCCCATGAAGAGCAACATGGATTCTGCATGAGGTATTTCTTCTCAATATTATTTCTGGGTAAAGAGATGAGCACTTCCCAGAAAACTGCACATCAAAGGAAGTTACTACTGTAACTTAAGATATTGTTTCACTAGAGTCATGTCACATTCTAGGGATATCTTTTGAGGCAGGTAGAACAGTCTGTGCCAGGGGAATGCCAATGAATCTGGGGAGCATTCATCTTAAAACATTGCATTGATTATCACAATCTTCCACCTGGCAATAAAAGCTGCAAATAAATGGAAGGCAACAACAAGCCGTCTCTTGCATGAAACAAACCCAGACATTTGCCTTTGTAAAAACTTCTTTTTGTCTCAAGGATTTTAATTGTTTGCAAATGTTGAAACATCAAAAGAACTACAAGACCAGGCTCTGTCTTGGATGTTATTACTCCTCTCGGGACTTGCAAAGTTTTTTGTGCCCTCCAGTTCTCTAACACACTTTCCTTAAGCCTGACAAGCAAATTGCTTTGTAGATAAGTGGCAAGTTCCCAGATCCTTGCAAATACATCTTACCTGAGCATTCCCCATGCTTTCTACTAACAGTACCTCTAAGGGTATTAAAAAAAGCCTTCAAGGAAGTGCTGCATATTGATTTGTTCCATGTACATTGCTTGGTGAATATTCATTGGAACCTTCAGTCTGCACAACTGGGCTGTCACTTGAGAAGTGTATTCATCCCTTAATGAGGTCCAAACAAATTTATCTGAGGGAAAATAAAAAGAAGTAAAAATAGCAAGGTCATTTGCAGTCTCTTAACAATGATAGTGCTAATGAAGCTTTAAAATGAATGACAAGATTAATTCCCTAAACTTTTAAGTCAGTACTGGGGAAAATGAGGCCATCAGAAAAAAGAGAAAAGCTTTTTTTTTTTTCCAGAGGGAAAAAACAAACAAACAACTGAAGTGCCTTTCTCCTCTTAAAACAGCAATACTATCAACACTGTACATCAGAAAGTGACCTGTTTCAAATACTGAGGAAAATTTATCCCTTATCCAGTAGGAATTTGACTTCATTGGAGCTTTAAGACACATTTCATTGTCCTCTCCTGTCACTGTTAGGATGGCAGCGCTCTGTGGAATTCCAATTACTTTTTTCCCAATTTTTTTCCTTCATTTGAAAACAGTGAGAAGTCTTTATGATAATTCAAGAAAATCTACTTCCTAGAGCAATGTTTCCATGTTTAAGATGTCAGAATATATTTAGACCTTAATATTTTAATATATATTTTTCAATAAAGGATCACAGAAAAATTAGTGGAAGTAAAGATGCATGACACAAACAGCAAAATGTTATGCTTCAGAGGCTGTGGTTCTGCTGCTGTCTGTCAAGCTGTTTCACTTATCATGGAAAAAAATTGGTACTACAGCTCATCCCCAAAACAATCTTTAATTGCTGTCATAGTCCTAAGTACTGTTAAGTATTGTCCAGAAGTAGCAGGAAGTTGCATTCATATGGCAAAGTGTCAACTTTCCTGCTTCTTGAGGTGTCAGGGTTTAGGGGCAGGGCCACCCCTTAGACCTATAACAGACCCTCTCAGTTAACTCCCCTCCCTCCCCTGAGGGGAAGAGAAAAGGAATAAGGGAGAGAGACTCAGCAAT
>JANHGN010025215.1:0-41832 GCA_024605025.1 Megaceryle maxima | reverse complement strand
AAAAAGGAAGTGAAAAACACCAAACCAAAACCCCCCCACTATGACTCTGAAAAAAAAAAAAAACTTTTTTTTCTCAGACTTCAAACAAGTCATCAATTTTTAAATGTTTTGAAAATGGAAAGGGCTTTAACCAGAAAGAAGTCATTAGTACAGCTTAGGGTCCTTTGTGGAATGAAAATATGCATCAGTTCATCAGTATCTCCTATGTTCTGAAATTTTTAAATACTAAAAGATTAACTAGACATTAATTTAATATATGCAGCCAGTGGAACTCAGTTGCAAGGCCTGTGGTTACTTTGTTAAAAAATTACTTAAAGCCATTAAAACTGAGCAAAGAGCTAAATCCTTCATATGCCAGCTAGTTGATAGAATTATTGAGAGCTGCTTTTGTGTAAAAATTTTAACTGTGCACACACTGAGAAAACCAGGGATGTGTCCTTCCCTCTCCCAAGAGTGGTCATGGACTTCACCCTGGGATCCTGCAGAGGGTCTCACCTGGTAGAAGCTGGTTTATCCAGGCTGTAAGCCTGGCTCCTCTTCCTCTCCAGGCTCCTTGCTCAGCCAGCCTGAAGCTGCCCAGGGACAAGCTCTGGGACCACCGCTCCTTTTGGTTTGGGATATGCTGGCCAAGCAGGTAAGAGGGATGCTTGTGTGGAAGGTCCTGGGGGTAGATCTCTCAGAGTCAAAACATGATAAGGATGAAAGCAGGATTGCTGCTGAACATGCTGAAGGGAGTGTCAGCTCAGTGGTGGTTTGTGATCTGTAAGATTACTAACTGCTGTGGGGTACAAACCCCACATTGTATAGGACCAGACACAGTTAGACAAGCCTGCAACGTAAGTAGTTAGTCAAAGCATTAAGGAATAGGAACTGTATCAACACCTTTCAGATTTCTACCCATTGCATTAACCAAGGAGACTTAAAACAACTCACTGTTTCATCCTAAGGAAGATGCAGTCCCTCTCCTGGAGAGCACCTGCACGACAGAAGAATGTTTTAAAGCAATTTAAATGGTGCTCTCAGGATCTCCTCATCAGGATTTCAGAAAACAGAGGCCAGGAGAAATCACCTTCAAATTCAGTAATCCCCATTAAAGTGCATCCTACTGCAATTTATTATTGAGTAAAAAAGGGATGTACAGTTCTGCCAAAGGTTCCACTGATGTTTCAAAATTAAATGCAGTATTATGAAGCACATTTTCTATGAAGTATGTTTTATTTTCATAAGACAACTGATTCTGTATTTGAAGAATATTTTTAGTATTGACTGCAACTTGAGAAACACTAATTCAAGGGTTGTGTTAAAGAAATGCTTTGGATTGGGGATGTTTTTAATTGAAATGCAGACTCTGTGAAGGCTTTGAGGGAATACTTTGCCTGAAGAAAGTCACATCAAAAGCCCCACCCAGCTTCTACATCACAGGTTTCTTGAAAAGCCTGATTTTTACATGCATTTGTACTGAAATTCAGTCTGATGCAAACCAGGTCTATTTGTATATGTGCACCTGCCTAGTTCAGTTACCAGCATACTTGTGAAAAGCCAGATGAAAATACAACATGTGGGTGAAAAGTCCCTATATGAACTGAGCTCAAAGCTTAAGTGGGGAAAATTCCTGAAAACTAGATTCAGAAATATTACACACAATACAAATATAGAAGATGCTGGGTTTGGGGAATTGTCTGACTGAAAATGGGACAACTATCATCAGTCCAGAGTGCATCTCCTCACTCTGCTCTAAATCACAGGTCTCAGCTTGGCCAGCAGCCCTGTCCTAAAAACACCTGCTTCTCTCCAGCATAACATCTATAAACGGAGCCAGGGACAACTGCATCAGCAATCACAGAATATCTCAAGTTGTAAGAGACCCGTAAGGATCATGGAGTCCAACTCGATCGGTACCTGGCTTGTAGGTAACTGTACTTCAGTGAGGTGGATCCGGCTGAGCAGGAGAGGGCACTTTACTTATACCCGCTGTATGCTGAGGACACGGACGCAGGAGGCATCCAAGACCTGCTGCGTTTTGTCACAAAATGCCTCTTGCTGCCAATGAGTTTTCTCTCCAGCAGATGGCCCAGCCAGCCCACAGACAGCTTCATCGCACAGTCCCTGATTGGCACCTTTGAAATCAGTCTGAATTCTAGATCATACAGAAATGTAGTTTTACATGCACGCAATCATTCATTAATACCATAGTAAAACTGCAATTTTCTTGCTGTTTTCAGTAAAGCTAGATACATACCAAGACAAGACATTTACAACTTTCATGCTTTTCCACTGTTAGAAGACAAGCCTGTCTTTTCTAAACCTTACTAATCCAATCACTCATGTTTCATGTGGATCTAACTCTATTTTTAAAGGGAAGGATGCAGAGATTTTAAGTGACGTATTCCCAAAGAGAAGGTGAAGGGGAGCAGTGTGATGTATTGGCAAGTTGACTAGCTGCCCTAGTCATTCTGGGCCACCAGCGTAGGCAACAAAGGGGGGAGTGGGGCAAGAGAAGACTACTTCTAAAGTAACTGACCTGTGAGAAACAAAATGGCAGCAACTGTTACCTGATAACTGCTGTGTGAAAAAAAGTGCAAGTTGGGAGATGGTGTTGAGTTCTTATCCACAAGGCCCAACACAGCATTCCAGGGACTCTGATCCTAAGTGCTGGCTGAGCATCCCCCCAAGGTCAGATCCCTAGCTCTGGGCTTGGGTTTTAAGGCTTGCATGCATGTACAAACCTGCACATTGGCTCTATTTATGCAACATCCTCAGCAGGTCTCAGGCACTGGAATTAGAAATGGCACTGCATGAAGGCTCGAGAGGAATATTAAAGAAAGTAGGATGGGTATTGAGAAGTTTATATCTAATTGTAACATCACACTGATGTAAATAAATTCTAAATTTCACATATCATGACTTGTAGTCATGCATGTTTTGAACCTAATGCTTCTAAAATGAGAAGTTTTTTCTTCCAAAATCACCAATAACTAAGTGTAGTCTGAACTGAGAACAGCATATTATTCTACTTATCATTTGCATCAATTTTGTACATGCAAAATTGGGACAGCACATATTTATTCCTGTACATTTTATTTGAATTAATAAATTAATAAATCAACAGTTGCTATAGAATCTGCTTAGTATGTCAAAAGTTATACAGAAATACGGGAATAAAGATTAGACAGCGATCCAATTTAACTATGGATCCTGATTTTATAACTACAGAGTATGAAAGCAGTTTCTTGGCATTCTTTTGAAATTTTCACTTGAAGAATAAAAACTCTGGCAAACCAAATTTAGAAAATGTACACACAAACACCAGGAAACTAAGATATAAAAGCCATTTATTCAAAAAAATGTGGTGGTGTCAAATCACATACACAAGCCGATACTGAGCTACAAACACAGACCAAACAGTTCTATAAACAGAAACTGGAGTGTTCATATACCATAGTACCTGAAAAAGACCGTTAATAAAAAGGAGTCCATAAGTATTTCATTTCACTTTTTCTATATGGCTCCTTACTGAATGTCTTTCCCTAAGTTAGTGTACAATGAGCCAGAGGTAGAGTCCCAAGTAAAGCATCTAATGCCTCAGGGCTCCATTAAAAACCTTTATTCTTCTAAACAAAAGGAAAGCCTAGCCTATAGTTTTCTGTATGACACTGAAGTAAAGCCTCTTTGCTTGAAGAGTACGGCATTCCCAAGCGCATTTGGCATTAACCTAGATTGAGACTGTGCTTTGTTGAACGTCTCAGTTCTCCTCCCCTTCAGACTCTGACTCTAAAAGAGAAGAAAGTAAAACACTTCATGTAGGTTGCACAAGGACAGGATGTGAGTAATTCTATAAAAATAAGAAGATATCCTTCTGAAATGAAAACTTTCATCACACCTTGTACTTCCTAGGAAAGGTTGGCAGAAAAGCACGGCTTCAGAAGGTGAAGATCTACTCTGCTACCCTCCATGGTGGAGCTCTTCTTTTACAGATTTATCACTAGACTTTTAACCAGATGACTATGAATTTTCCTGGTCCTCATATGCGCCATGTAATACATATCTGAGCTGAGTTTAATAAAGGATCAGCACTATTTGCTTACTCTTCAATCTCTATGAGTAGGCTGTACTGCTGTCATTCAGGAAGCACCCTTAAAACAATTTGTTCTGCAAATATCATCATTCAGCCTATCTGGAAAGGTATATGTGGTATGAAATATGTACAAACCTTTTTTTTTTTTTTTTTATGATTTGTATAGCAGAATATAAAAGTAATTTCAAATTAGAAGAAAAAAAGTAGAAGAAAAGTAGAAGTAGGAACATACACACATACACGGTGGTTTTGTCATCTAAAGATACCTTGCATCACACTGTATTTCTGTCTGTGCTCACCTGACAGGAAAGGGCTTGCTGCCAACAAATATTACACAGTAGATCAGATTTCTCAGAGCAAACACAGTCTACATGTTCTTGGAGTAACATTTTATCTCCATTTCTACTGGACTGTGTAATTAAGGGCATCTGGCAAAGGGGACATGCAGGAAAGCAAAAAGAGCAACAGAAGGGCATACCAACAGAAGATTAGGAGTAAAAAATGCTTAATTAGACCAAGGTTGCTAGCGCAAAGTCTCAAGTGTGAAAGGAGCTTTTATACTGCTACCTGCACATGTGAACTGCTGCAGTCTTACCTGCTCCCCAGCGTTACTACATAATTCCTCCAAGTTTCTAAAACCAATTACATGAAATGGATGCAAATGAACACTAATAATTATATCTCTATTACACATGGATTGCTTTTCCTATTTGGGGTGGAATTCCTTTTCCATGCAAAGTAGGTAACTTATTTATTCAGCGCAAACCAAAGTATTTTCCAATGCAGAACATGAGAAAAACAAAGAACCTAGTTCCCCTCCCTAATAACTGTTTTAAAGCAGTACACAGAGAGCACCTATCTTGCCCTGATCACTCAGCTAAAGGCAATTTCAACTGCAGTGGCACAGGCAGGCTTATGCTATGTTCATGTCACCAGTACAGATGATTAATAGCAGAAAAGGCACTGATACAGGAAGCTGTTAGGCTGGGCACGCTAACACCAAGGTACTTCATGCTGTCATCAGTGCAGCATTCCTCCCTGCAGAAGCTTGAAGAATTTATCTACAGACAAGTGGTACCTAATGACTTAAGGACTTCATAAGGACACCACAGACATTAAAAAGCAGCAAGTGTTGCTAGGCTCAGGCATGGCTGGTAACAAGCAGTCACGCCTGCTGTTTTCTATTCTAAGGCTGTACACTTAACGTAACTGGTACAACTAAAATCTGATAAAATATATTTGATCTGCAAAGAGACTACTATAGTTCTTGAAATGAACCTGTACCTTCTTCAGCGTTTTGCAGCCACTCCACAAATTTCTTCATCTGGTCAAGAAAAACACTTTTGCCTTTAGCAACGTGCGCTTCTTTATACCACTTGAGGATAGCTTCTTCACTCAGAACATCAGCTGGAATACACATCGGTGTTTGTAAAAAAATAAATGAATTTTTTAGCGGTTAGAAGATTTTGAACATGAGAGAAGAAAGATTTTTTTAAAGCAGCATAAAATCAGTTAATGTGATTGCAGTGTAGCAAGCTTTGAATGAACTGTATTAGGCTACAGCTACAGAATATCTGATGCATATAAATGATTCAGATGCAATGAAATGTGTAATAGGCAAAAAAAAAAGTACCAAATTTTGTGTTTCTGAAAAGGAAAGTTCTCCATTTATTTATATGTTTTAAAAACACAATGAAAAATGTTGGGATAAAAAAAAAAAAAAAAAAAAAAAAAAAAAAAACCAAGACAAAAAACCCCAAACCAAACCAAAAAACCCTGACGACAACAACAAAAAAACCAGCCTGCACACCTTAGAGAAGTTACTACAATAAGAAATACCATGCCTTTTCTTGCTGTTGGGTCACACAATTGTGCATGGTTCTGGAAATCCAAAGTGACAGATACCTCCTGACTGAGCAGTTAAAAGACAGCCAGTAGGGATTTTTTGCAGTAATTTTTGCTAAAGGTTTTATATTGTTTTTTTTGCTAATAAGCTTTAAGATCACTATTCAGACCACCCATTTTAAGGGACTGGCCCAAATGAACAGCACAGCTGACATTATGTCAAGCAGCAAGAACAAAATAGCTGTCAGTGAGGGAATGTGAGGCTGAGTGAAATTCAGAGTAAAGAAATCCAAATAAGCATCAAGGACACTTATTGTTTCCAACAGATGCAAATTTAGGTCTAGCAACAGACTTCTAGCCCCAGGAAGAGCTCCTGCGATCCAGCCAAGCCAAAAATCTCAGTAATTGATGGCCGTGGAAGCAAAATCTGGGATCCACAATGGCATTTTGGCAGTTATATAATGCAAGAACAACAACAACAAAAAAGTATTTGTTCTATAAAAAGTCTAAAGAAAGCTTTCTACGTCTCATTAAAATTTCCATTCTTTTTGTCTTTGAACAAATTACCCTCCCTTGCTTTGCAAAATCAACACATATGTGTTGAGTTCTGCACTGCTTCCTTGAACCTCTTGGCGCTGTCCCACCCATTTGGCATTCGCTTGCCGAAGCACCAACCCTGACTGTCACCTTCTGCTTCAGTGTAAAGGTTACAGCAGATGTGGCAGGGAGGGGAAGAAGGCGAACTGAAAAAAATTACACCAAAACTGCAAAGCATCTCATCAAATGAGACAGAACAGACACATTTCACATCTGCTGTTGAATAATAAATAGATGGAAGCAACCAAAGATACATTTGAACTTAATCAAAACTATCCCAAGACATCCAACAGTAACAGAATACGCAAGTCTTTCTGAAAATCTGGAATTCAGTGAGTGCATTTGACTGGAAATTACCCTGTCTCTCAGACACTTTTCCAAAATAAAACCTCTTGTGCAGTTTGCCCCAACTGAGAATAAGCTGAAAACACAGGAAAAATGACTATGCCAGCTCTCTATTTTTTTCAGTACATACAAAGAAAGGTGTGCTTAGTGAACAGCACATAAAGCCATAGCTTCCTAAAATCATAACCCACCACAATTAACTTTTTCTCCAGTACAAAGGAAACACCAGAGCTAAGGAAGAGGTTTCAAACATGCTGCATTAAATACTTGCCAGTAGTCTTTAGCAGCAGCTCAAAGGCATTATAGCATTTTAAAAATTCAGGTTTTTCATTTAGCAATCATGGAAATATTTCACATGGACTCTTGTGAAACTGCAGCTTAAATCCCTGCACATAGAAAGCTTATGATCACCATAGACTCCTGAAGCTCACACAACTACAACTGCAGTATTGCCCAGGAAGTGACATGTATTATGATCCTTAGGGACAGGCAAAGGAATCTGGAAGAGATTTCAGGAAAAATAAAAATAAAATAAAGAATACAACAACCCCCTCCCTGGACTCAAGCTAGTTCTTGGGCATTGTGGACTTTTAAAGACATGAAACTGCAGAAGCCTGTTGCTGTATTACGGTCCATATTACAATACTGTACAAGGAAGTGCCTCCAAGTATGCACAGATCTCAGTCCAAGAATAACAGGATTGAAGTTTATTTGTTTGATTTGCAGACTGTATGCTCAAAGGGGGAACTCCTCCTGCCCCAAAAGCCCTAACTTGATAGCAGCAGCATTCAATCTCGCTGTGTGCCTCGAAGATTAAAACATTCTCACATCAGGTAGATGAAAAATTTGCCTGTATTTAACTCCATAGCAATAAGCCTCCTACACTAACAGAGAACAACAAAATGCATTCAGCTACAAAAAGGACAACTGCAACTCTCCTTTCATTTCAAAGCAATATTATTTGTAATACATTCATGCCTCCAGTGCTCCTAAGAGATGATGTTCTCCTGTCAGCACAGAGATGCTCAATTAAACAATCGTTCAGGACAGGGTGTAGTTAATCATCCCTCTAGGTTGCTTTGAAGCAATGGGAATGCTGAGGGGGGTGGAAGGAGGAAGGGAATGATTCATTTTGTATATATAAAGTTATTCCTCATTAAAGTTGATTATAGATATATTTTAATGGCTGAAGCCTAACTCTGATGTTTGTGGGCGTGTGCACATAATTTTCACTCAGTCTCAGGTGATGTCAGCCCAAGAGAGCTGGCTTTCCTGCAGGTATAGCCAAGTGCCACTCAAACCACCCACAGCCAGAGCCTGCAGGGACGTCCTTCATGAAAGGAAGCTGCAGAGCAGAGTGACTAAAGAGCCCAGTGTCTTTACTGCAGGTTTAACTGGAAAGTTACTTGAAGTTGAGGTCTCAGCTTTTCACTAAATCACCCAGTTCAACTGGATTTCTGCTTTCAACTCAAACTGCATAGCCATTGGCAGTAAAGGGAAAAGCACACCCTGTCAGCTGCCACCACAGTCAATCAATCTGCAAAATTCAACTCTATTGCAGCTACTCACTTGGGAGGACAGAGCCTTAGGGCAAGGGCTCTTTCAATGCAAGGAATGTTACCCACAGTACAGTTCTGATCTTTATGTTTTGTTTTGTTTTTTCCTGGGAAAATCTTTCCTTCAGTACCAAAAGAAAGAGCTTGAATAATGAAGTTATTTAAAGATAATGGTGCTCCATCAAAAAAACAAAACCTATGTATCAGTGCAACTTGCAGATTTAGTTCTTGTAAGCGTGGGATTCCTGCAGCATTTGAGAAGACAATTTGCATCATTTTGTTACGACATCTTTGTACTGCGGGAGAGTATCTCTAGGGCCTAATTATGCTCCTGCAAACCGAAGTACTATTTCACATAGAATCATAGAATCATTTTGGTTGAAAGAGACCTTTAAGATCATCAAGTCCAACCACTGACCCAGCACTGCCAGGTCACCACTAAACCATGTCCCTAAGCACCACATCTACTCATCTTTTATATACTTCCAGGGATATACTTCACCACTTCCCTGGGTAGCCTGTTCCAAATTATATCCAAAAAGATAATGATGTCATCAATCTTCAACTGACTACAGAACTGCATCTGCAGATTATAGCTACAAACGGGTAATATGGGAAGGATTGAAATGCAGGATGTTGAACATGCTCATGAGAATAGCCACATAACTAAGTTTGTCAAAGCATGATTGGCATCTAGTGCCTATCATCACTGATGACTATCTTCATACCCAGGAATCACTCCCTCATAGTAATAAGCAATAAATTGTCCACATTCACGCTAGTAGATAGCTACATTTCTGTCTACCCCTCCACAGATACTTCAGATGCTCACTAGAAAAAGTTCTTTAGGTAGCCTGAAACCATTCCAAATCCTGTGCAGGTTACAGTTGAAGGACAACAGAAAGCAGAACATGCGAGTCTACTGTTCCCTCATCACTGACATCGCCACTAATAGCTTTTGGGGGCTGTCTTCCTTGACTAGTAGGAAACAGGAGATATGCTATCATCAGCAACTTATCTACAATAAAATTTATGCCTCTATAGACTTTATGGCTTTTTTCTAGTGGATAGGTATGAACTGGAGAGAAGGAGAAGGTGAGATCTACCAGCACTGAGACAAAGCAGAGGTAGACAGCATGGCTCTGAACAAGCCAAAGTCAGGAGCTGTTAAAGCTCAATAACATCATGTGGGAGAAACACGAATTGGGAGGACTAGTGTTCCCAGAATCTTCCCTGGTTAACCCAGCAGCACATCCTCACCTAATGGACACTGTCTAACTCCAAACCTGCCTTAAACAGATGGAGCTGATGATTTCCTTATTGTTCCCAGTGCTCAGAAGGACCTTACAGATAGTGGCTGTGAAGTCAGGAGAGCAGTTGCTAGTAGACAGCAGTAAGTCTGCCAAATAGGGCAGATCCAGCTTCAGCCTAAACGGGGCCAGGAAAGTCTGGCAGCTGGGCCGCCGCATGACTGCATCAGACAGCAGCAAGGCAGGTGCTCCAGGATGCCTGCCCAAGGTACTCCAGGCAGGAATACAGGCGTGGCAAGCATTGCACATGCTGGATGTGCTGAGCTCACAGCTTCCACCAACACGCCATACAGTAGCTCCAAACACTCTTCTAGACATCACATGAATCCTAAACAAGATTGTGGCACCTACAGTGCTGAGGCTAAAGGCTTCTCACCTTCCTAACAAGTCTGCCTGGGTACCTTTCCAGAATCAGAGCAACTCATTCACCATGACCAAAGTAAATTTTCTTTTACAAAGAAAGTTAATAAAGTGCTTGCTGCAGGTTGTAGTTTCAAGTTTGTTGTCAGTCATGAATAATATTTACAAACTTTAAAATTTGAGGGCAGAGGGACAAGGTGTACTGCTTTTTCATCTGATCATTGAGGCCACACTATATTGACACAAGGATGGAGATAAATCCACATAATTCACTTACTACTGCCTTCTGAAGACATGAAATAATTTTAACAGTATGAACTTCTTTGCCTTGAACATGTACCTGGGCACAACAGGGTGAACAAAGATCAATATTGGGTTTCTATCCCTGCCGATTTTTCTCCTTCAAATATTCATAGCAAGAATGTCAGAACAAGGCGTTTGGCACCCACCCATCACATGCAGTGCAACACCATTAGTTTCTATGACAACCTGATCAGAATAAACTTGTGAAGAAGTCAACTTCACAATAAAAATTAAATCCCTCAAACTATGGCACCTGCAAGAAATTGGCAGGGAAAGGAAAAGGGAAAGAAGAGTAAGAAAGCTCCTTCTGGCAAGGGAGAGAAGAAAAAAAACCACCACAAAAAACCCTGCCAAGAAGGTTTGCATTTTCAAGGTTTCTTAAAACCAAGCCCTAATTTAAATCTGTCAGGAATTTATAGAACTATACTCCTAGAACTGGTTTTCTACAAGAGCTGAACTGAATTTGAACAGACTGTGGACACTGCCTGGATCCTTCTCATGCTTCTTGACCACAGGATAAATTCAACAGAGAGAGAGAGAAGGACTGATTCAACTTTTCCTGCTGCTACACACTCCTTTGAACTATCAAAGTATAAGCCATTTTGGAGTTCAACTGAAACACAATATTCTCATATGCAATACTTGGAGAATGTCTGCTTTGTATTACATCATAGGTGAGTGGCTGTGACTGGGAATCCTTTCACAGTATACAACAGGGGATACAAACTTTTACCTTTGTAAAAGAGTACCACTATCTTCTGAAAGGCTTTCATAAAGTGGATGTTGTCATAACAGTATTCTTGCACCTTCTGGAGAAGAATCAACTCTGACTGGCCTTGAGTGCTGAACACAGCAAGCAGGGGGGCATATTGCTGAAAGGAAGAGAGGGTAAAAACCAAAATGCCTGTCAGTATACTGAAAATAAACCCAAGAAAATACATATTTTTAAGGTATGCATCATGAATTTCATCCCTGACAATCTGTTCTACTGAAACCTTAGATTTACTTGCTAGTTACATTTACTTAAACACATACAATGCATATACATAAATATCTTGTGAGCTTTTGGAAGATGTGCTGTGAGCTAAAATTCAGTACCACTTACAGATACTGAGTTCTGTAAAAGCAGTTTATGAAGTCCACATCTTGGAGTGGTGCTATTAGTACATTTCACAAGGTAGCATGTTGCTGATTCAAGTGATGCTTTATTGGTACTTGTAAGGTAAGAGAGCCAAGGATGAAGTGCATGAAAATACAAATCACTAGTTTGACAAGTATTTCAGAAGTCCTAGGAAACTGAATGAAATTAAATTATTCCAGATTAACTGTGATCAAGTGTCATTATTTTTTCTCATTATCACCATCAAAACCTCATCACAATGTTTGCTGTGGTAAACAGCAACATTTTCAAAGCACAGTATTAGCTGCTATTCTGACAAGACAGTAACAATACATTCCATTGTCTTTTCCCAGAGTTTATTAATATAAGATAAAGCAAAAACTTCTTTTGTTATGTAGTTTTTCCCCTTATTTCAGATCTTAAACTAAACTAAAAAAAAAAAAAAAAGTTAAAGGAACTATATCCTGTTCACTGATTCCTTCAAAAACTACAGTGTTTATATCCCTCTCTCTCCAACTTCCTTTCCTCTTAGCCTATGAGCTAAAACTGAAATCTTGAATTTCAGGTAATATTAAGAGCATTTTTCATGACTGAATAGAAGACAAATTACCCTTGATTTTCAGAGCCCCTGGCAAAATACACACTAAGGTTACTACTTAAATTGTTCTTTCAGTGATCAGCTCAGCCTTTCTTCGTGGTTTTCAGTAACACACTCAGTTTGGCATTTTATAGTTGCATTTTCAATGGCCTGACACTGCAGGTTTCTGGTCTGTGTAACCAGGGCTGTCAAAAGATGAGGTTAGGTAACAAACAGCCCATCACCAGCAGCACTGATGGACATGTTCAAATGTATGTAACACTTCAGAGCTTCTCTACAAGAGGCTAAATCCTGAGGGTTTTACTCAACATGATCTATGGAAATACCTATTAAAACACATGAACATCAACGGATATTTGAAAGGTTGGTCCAAAATGTCTCTTGCAAACTAATTATTAGTTTTTAATTTAAAAGAAAGACAGAACAAGAATCACACAGCAACTGTAAGGAGCAGCTAGGCAGGCAGACAGCAGTATTACTTCTGGAAGAAACTCCCTTACAAGAGAAATGACTAGATGTAGCTGAGTTTTTCCATTTCTGGCAGGTATAGCCACATCTTTAGAAACAGTGTTACTGTTTTGAAAAAAGCACTTCAAAACTCGAGCAGGATTTTTCCCCTTTTGTCCCTTGAAGCTTCCAGCTAGTATCAAGGCAAACTGCAGAGAGGCAGGACTGCAGTTCATTTAATAGCCTCAGCAGAACCCACTCCCTTCTACAGGTTTGTGCACTGCTGCTGTCTATAAGCATTAAGAAATTTATAATAAAAATCTTATAAGTTTAGAAGTAAGATACCTTCATTTGACCGATTCCCTTTGCATTCCTCTCACTCCTGTTTCACAAGTGTCTGACTGATTAAGGAATCATAAAATTAGTTTCCTCTCACTGCTGGCTAAACTAAGTGGCATTATTTTCCGTTTGCCTCAGGTTAGGTATCAGTGGGTCAGCTGCTGCAGTGTCATGAAGCTCAAGCTACAGCCTTGCCTGCAGTGCAAGTCATCCAGAGGATTCTCCCCACCCACAGGGAATGTCTCGTCTCTTCACTGAAGGTGGCCTAGGGGCTCAGCCCTACTGTCATAGTGAGGTTACTGGCACAATAAGGAGCTTATCCTGTAAGATTCAGGTTTCAAGAACTTGCCTCATCTCCTCCCAAGTTCATCTCCTGCCAGTCCTGCTATACGGATGTCACACATGACATTTACTGCATTGCCTGAGTACACTGGTTCATGACTGCCTACCACCTTCCAGTAGAAAGACACCTATCCAGTAAGGCTTGTTAAGAACTGTAGACTGGGTCAGTATTCTGTGCCTTGGTACATCTTCTCAGGGGTGCCTTGTATGCAGCTTACTAAAAGAAGTCTAATAAATTCAAGAGACTGGTTACCTAGATGTCAAAGCTTTGGGAACTGTGCTTTGTGAAAGTTATCTGTCAAGTACAACAACACAAGAATAAATCCCACCACCTGGCATGTCCAATGTCAAGTATGTACTTATACACATCCTGACTCGTGCCACTGGGGCAAAACATCTCCATGACTGTTTCAAGGCACGTTGACACACAGGAGGGCACAGGAACTAGGCTGTGTGTCACACTTAACAGCATTAATCTGATTTCTGGAGTTGGTTCACACATTGGGTCAGCTGAAAGACCAAAGAAACAAATCCATGATATGCCTACCTATCCATAGAAGAAGGAGGTGAAACAAATGCTATTCATTTTTGAACACTTAAATGTAAAGAGGCAGCTCCAAAGTCTAAGTTGCTATTTCTGCTGCTTCTGTTAAAATCTTACCTACAAGTACAAATAGTGAGTAACCCATACAAGTTCATCCTCTGTTTTTAGACAGTCGATGTAGCTAGAAAGGTATCTATCTTATATAGGCATGATGCCTTACCTAATTTAGTGGGTTTACACACACAGCTGACAGCTTGGGTCAGTGAGATGCATAGGACTAAGAATCCAGTCAACAATCTATGTACAAAGCCAGCTAATTTTCTCTTTTCCCAATGTTCAAATATTCCAAAAAGTGCTTATTAATTTGCCCTGCAGTACTAGGCAATGAATCTCAATGGATACTCTATTACAACTCGAAGAGATATGATCAATTTTTACATCAAAAGAAGGAGAAAAACAATTTCTCTCCTCCTGTAAACTATTCTGTCTTTCTACTGCTCTTTGGGTCATTTGAGAAGGCATCAAGGCATTTAATTCTACCATCAAAGACTACACAGGATCGCAAGAGACTACATTTCTAGGATGACTGATTGGGAAACCAAATTCAAGGTTTGAATTCAAGGTTTTCAAAGGACAGCAGCAGTAGGAGCTAAACCAACACAGGAACTCCAACTATGGATAAGCATCCAATAAGAAGAAAGGAATTCAGCTCAAGCTTAAGATCCATTTTACCATAAAGAATAAAGTACATATTGCTTCTGTCCTAGGGCAAGTCTTTGCAGCCCTGGCTATGAGACACTATTCTCTTGCTCATAATTTACCAGCATAAAAGGACTAATTCTGCTGAAAAGCCTCTCTACCTCTGTTCTCAGTTCAATTATCTTGCACTGCACAATTCCTTCAGACTTAGGTGAGGAATACCAGACATAGCAATGACTCTGATGCCTCTGTGTTGTTTTTAGGTTTGGGGTTTTTTTTCCCCTCCAAGGTCTTAAGTGGTTTTGTACCAAGATGCAACTGTGATACTGCAATCTGTCATCACTTAGCAAAATACAGCCCATCATTCTATGCATTCAGTTCTCTCATCCACCAGAACAGTACCTGGATCAGAGAGTAACTACATTATACAGTGCACATGCTCTCAAGTCAGCTCCTGGCTTATTAGTTGACAAGTTGCTGAGTATCCAGCTCCCACAGTTAACATGGGCAACAATCACTTCACAGATCTTGAGCTCAGCAGTCCAGCCAGTATCTAACCAGCTCTGTGCAAAGCCAGCACAGATGCCACCTCACCATGCTTCCAAAACTTCTTCACTTGTGGCAAAGATATTGCAAAATTGGTTCCTGCAGGCTTACTAGTCAGGTCTGAGCAGAACTGGGTCTCGGCATTTGACGAGCATTGTCCCCAAGACAAGGAGCCTCTCAAGATACAGCACACTGAGAAAGAACACAATGGCGGTCAGGCTGTGACCACCGCTGTTTGCCCTGGTTCTCTGCACTGTATGCTTCAGGGCATTCAATAATCTGAACTACCTCAATTTTGCATTCGTTTGACTATACACAATGCTTGGTGTGCTTAGTGTCATCCCTCAAATCTTTAAATCTCCTGGACTTAAACAGGTAAAAACTTGTCAGCTGTAGAATGCATTCTGTTAATTCACAGCAGCCCTTCCCCTCATCACCAGTCATGCACCTTTAGATGTTTGAGGGCTTGCTCTGCAACCAGCTCTTCTTTCTTGTTCCATTCCACAGCATTCATAACACAGGTCCAAAGGAGACCAATCACTGCTGGCTCTGGCAGCTCATTTCTTTTCATTTCCTCTTTTACATAAAGGACTACCTGGAGCAGGAAATAAAAAGCTGTCTTAAACAACATTTCAAATCAACCAGAAATAAGGCTGCCTTATCAAATAATTGCAGTAATTTACAAATAACACCACAGTATAGAATAAGAAACAAAACTAGAACAAGAATAATAAAAAGGAAGCATTTAGCATGTTTTTATTTAGCAACATTACTATTACTTGACTACAAGTCTTGTCCCCTCCCCCAACCTAACAGTTCAATGCAGTTAAATGAAATACATTCACATCAAGTAGAACAGAACAAAAAACCCAAACCCCATAGCCAGCTGCACTTGCAAACCCAGAGGATGTTTTGTTGCTTTAGTCTTAAGCACAGCGTGAACTGACGAATACATTAAAATAATTTAAAGAAAAACAGAGGAAATAGATGAGGTGCTCGTATCTGTTCCTCTGTACCTACTGTTGATTTAAGTCTTTAATTATTAATACATAAACAGGAGCTGTAAAAAACCCACTCTTTACCTCTTTAATCGGGCATTCCTGAGAGAGACGTTCTTGTAGCTCTTTTTGAAGCTCTTTACGAGTCCCCAGGGACTGCTGAACTCTAAGGAAATCCGAGAGCTCTTTTAGACCTGCTTCAGTGAAATACTTGGCAAAATGGTCCACATTCTGCCGGTTGGCTGGAAATAGTTCCTAAAAAGACAGGAGTGCTTTCTGTTAAATAAATAACTATTTAGACAGAAAGGAACCTTTTTTAAGAATGAACAGTGGGAATCACCTGGTACCACACTTAAAAAAAGTCAATGTTTGTATAAACATTGGAAAAGTCAACACTTCATTCATATTGTTGTATTTCATTGTTCTGTTTCGTTACAGCAGAGGGGAAAAAATAATGGCCTGTTTTGCAAAAAAATCTGACATCCACTCCACATAACGTGCATATACTTATGAAGAGCCATAAGCATAAGATGTTGCTCAAAACAGCCCTCAGAGAAACTAAACCTTTTCCAGATTTCAAGACTCTTGTAGAGAAAGTACAAAGGAATAGATGGTAAAGCCATTATACATGAAGCCCATTTACCATACCCTCCCAGTGCCTCCACACATTTACCTCTTAAGAACAACAGGCTTAGAAATACATAAGTGGTGCAGGCACCTGGCCTGATGTCACGGCCCTGCTGAGCAACGATTTACAACTAATGCATCACTTAACAGAAATCACAAAATCTACCATATGCTGTTAACATTAACTCCTGTAGGTATTTTTAATTGAAAGACACAGTCAATTTACGGTTTATGAAAGTACAGCTACTTAGAAAAGTGTAAATTAATCTTAAAAATTGCTAAAGCAAATGCCCCGTCTTGGCAAGGATTCAATGGTATTTGCTTACTATCCAGTTCTTGCTGTGTAACAATGATTTGTGGAATGGAAAGCACTTTTTTTTTTTTTTTTTTTTTTTACGAAGAAGCAAGAGACCCTCAATCTGTATACTTACTGAAGATGAGATTAAGAAGAAACTTTCCTGAAGGCATCTATACTAGGCAACAGCTGATACTTTATAGTTGTTTAATATAGCAGCATAATGAGAGCCAACAGCTGAAAGTTTAAGTCAGTTGAGTTTGAAATAGAACTAAGATGCAGTTTGCTTTTTTCCCCTCTCTAATTAACAGTGTAATTAGCCCATTTCCCAGCTTTATGGCAAATTATTTATGACTTGGACTCTTAAAACCAAATACAAATTGAAGAGATGAAAGGGTGTGGGAGGCTGCTTCACTTTTGAAAGATAGTTGCTTAATCATAAATTATTGAAGTAGAAACAGGAAATACTGCTGAAATTCTCCGGGCGGTGCTACACAGGATGTAATGCATTTGATTGGATTATCACAGCAGCAATCTTTTTGAGGATTAAAAAAAATCCTATTGATCTTCAGAAAGACACCGGGAGACAAAGGCACATGACATTGCTACATATTCAATATATATTCTAAATACCTCAGGCCATTGCTACAAAACCTAGAACACAGGTTTTGAGTCCAAAGGCTGAAATCTTTCCTGCATTGCTCCTACTAGTCTGCTGTAATCACTGCAGGGCCATTATGCTACCCAGATGGCTACTGCTGCAGAAAGTTAGGTTACTGTCCTTTCACTATACAACTCAAAAGCTGTCACTTTGGAAACTTTGATGCTAATCTTTTTACTTTTGCAAATAATAAAGTATAACATAAAAAAAAAAAAAAAAGGCTCACACAGTTGCTGGTTGTGTGTGTTTTGTCAGCAGTAGTTAGAAAAAACCCCACATTTAATTAATTCCCAAGCCTCATATCTAGAGTATATCAGAAGGCATTTAAGTACAGAAAAAAATAGAGACAGAATGTAGAAACACATGATATTTAATATTCTTGAAGCAGTATCAATGCTACAGCCATAACAATATTGCTGTAATTCAAAATATTTAAAAAATTCTAAGGGAGTGTGAGGGGGAGTTAACATGCTTACAGAAAACTACCATCTGCATTTTATTTTTTTCCCTTTCCCAAAGAGGGATAAGGATTATTGAAAATATATTGTACTTACTAGCAATCTCTTATCGAGGTTGGCTTTTCTTAAAGCAGAGGTAACAGAATTGGCATCTTTCTCTGCCATCCATGCTTTAAAAAGCTTTACAGCGAAAGAGGCTGCAATCCCTGTTTGACAAAATACACAAAACATGCTTCAGTAATTTTCAACATAAATTAGAGGTGGCTTTAAGAATTATGAGGTTACAAAATGTTTACAAGAATATGGAATTAAAATACATTTCTGACAATGGGACCGAATACATAGAGCTGAAATGATGGGTTTTTTTCTTTAATGTAGTATTAATTTTCTGAAGTATGCCAGACTGTTTGAAAATCTTTTCATTCTGTATAGCCCATCTCCATTCAATTGTTCAAAGATTTGCTTTGCAATTGTTTTTCCTACCTCCCCAATTTACAGACCAAGTCCAATGCAAAAGGAAAAATTACACATTAAATCAGTTATGAAATGATGGCACAAAATAATAAAGGCAAGTCAGGAATAAGAACTGAAAAGAGCATAACTTCAAAGAGCTTTTTAGCAAGTCCTGGAAAAGGGTTAAGTAACTTTGGAACTTCAAGGTAACTGATTGTACCCTGTCCTCCTAGGAAGCATTTAGCAGCTGGTAGGACCAGGCACAAATACTATTTTAAGCGGAAAAAATCCCTCCTCAAGGCACAACTTTGTGCATTAAATCAAATGAATTCTACCTCTGCTAACTGTAGCTTTCTCAGGGGAGCTAAGAAACCATTAACCTCACACCTCCTGTTTCCCTCTGGCACGTGTTCCTAAAGCAGCACCACACCACAGCTCTGCTCTGGTTTCTCAGCCGCGAGCAGCAAGTGCAGGGAGATAAAGGGTCTCAGAGATGGAGACCTATCTCATCCTTGAGGAGGTCCCCTGAAGGGCAGTTACGCTTCTCCATTCTACACTCATATCAACATTGACAGTGCTACTGAAAGTGCTGACAATGATAATAGTATACCATGCTACAGCTGGTCATTACAATCTTCTGTTTCACCTTCAAACAGTCCTAAAGCTCTGAGTGCTACATGAGACCAACTAGTAGGAAGTAGCTTCATCATTTTATATCAATTTATAGATAGATGATCATTCTTTTTATTTCAAGAATACAATGAATAAGTGAGTCATCAAACAAAAACAGAAGAGATTACAGAATCATAGAATTGTCAGGGTTGGAAAACACCTCTAAATTCACTGCATCCAACCATCAAAAAAACCAAAATAACAACAACAACAAAACAAACAACAACTAAAAAAACAACACAACCAAACCAAAAACCCCACCTCACCATCCCACTAGAGTATGTCCTAAACTGCCTCATCTACATGTTTTTTGAGTATCTCCAGGGATGGTGACTCCATCTCCTCCATGGACAGCCCATTCCAACACCTGGAAACTCTTTCAGAAAAGAAATTCTTCCTAATACCTAATCTAAACCTCCCCTGGTGCAACTTCAGGCCATTTCCTCTAGTCATGTCATTGTGTACTTGAGAGAAGAGGCTGACACTCAGAGGCAAATTTTACTAACATTCATTACAGATCTTGACTGTTACAACAGTTTTGGCAACCTTATTTCAAGAGCTTAGCTGGAAGGCAGTCCTTAGAGGAGTACTGTATGGAACCATCGATGTACAATGCCATGCCAAAAGAGGTCTACAAATACTACTTTGGGCTTATATTACATCTTAGTACAGGAGGTTCCAAGTGAAACCAGCACAATGCAGCAATCCTAAGTACTGTAGGCTGACTAGTCAAGACTGATGAAGCCTGGTCAACCCACAGGAAACCCAGGTATAACTTCCAACCTGTAATTTCAGAACCTGAAAACCCAGTTCAGCATATCCAACATCTGCTTATGTGTTCAGTACCAAAAGTTAATATAACTTCCTGTCACCCAGCATTGTTCCAATACCTACGTCCTAAACCCTTTTCCAAGTATTGGGTTAAAACAAAACAGGGGAGGTTGTTCTAGGGTTTCACTACACACATGCTTGTAAACTTCTACTTTACAGCCCAAATTTGTCAGTGTCCAGTTCCTGTATTCTATTCATGTGCCATCCCTGTCTTTTCCTTTAAATAGCTCTTATCTTTTTTGGTTTGTTTGTGATCCCCTACTTGCAGAAAGTAACTGCAGCCATTCATTTTATTCATTGGCTGCTCTTTGCATTTGCACTGTTTTTTCAGCATGGGTGACAAGAATTGTACACTCAACCCTGATGAGGTTCCACCACTGCCTAGACCTTTCTCTGTCTCTGCTGGAAATATATTAGCCATTCCCAAAAGATATTTTTTTCCAATTGCGCATCCCAGTAAAAGTAATGACAACAGTGAAAAAGGGTAATCCTAAAATGAATGAGGTATTTGTCTTCAAACTTGACAGATTTCCTGTCCACCCAATCTACCCTTACCTCACTTTGAACCAGTTCTTTGCCAGTGTTACAGTTACCATGCTGATCAATGCCCCCTCAACCCACCTGCTTGTTTCCTCATGTATTTTAACCTCATCTGCCTGCAGCATTGTTCTTTGTAAACAGAAGTATCAAGTTTATCCGTATATGATCTACCTGGTTAAAGTCTTGCTCTTTTCCCTGTTTTTCAATTATCTTCACATCTTTAATTATTCTTCCAAAACAGATCTATTACAGAAGACTGATTGAGCAATCTTTTCCTCAAATGCTGACCCAGGTACATTTTCAGTACATATAAACCAAGAACAAAAGCACATGTAAGCTCCTGACAAAAGTTTACGGCTCCTAGACACATTAAGTTCATAATGCAAAGGGAATTTTTTCTAGGATTTGTACCTAACTGTATTCTAAAATTTGAAAATTTAAAATGTAACAAATTACTTAAATTTTAAAAATTTGAGTTTTCAGATGCCTCTTGTCTTCCCATAACTAGGAACTGACACTGATGTAAAAACATTGCAGGTGATCACCCTAAGACATGAATTAGTGATTTTGTTTGAATTTTCTCCTAGTTTATTCTGATTCTGAAAGCTGTGGGTGATGACAGAGCAAAGCTGCAGCTGTGGCTTTTCTTTCTGCAGCATTTGGAAAATATGGATAATGGTTAGCACGCTGCAAATGAGAACATAAAGTTAGAATACTTTTTTTTTTGTATAAAAAAAGGAAGTTAGAATACATATTAGTAAATATCTAACTCTTTACAAAAACCAGAATGATTTAATGAAAACTGTTCAATGCTGACAATGCATTTGCAATTAATTATTCCAGGTAGTCTTTAATTGGCAGAGAAAGATTGTGGAGCAAGCATTTGGAAAGTCAGGACTCCAAGGTAGGTGGCTATAAATAAATATCCTCAAAAAAAGAGAATAAAGTAAACTCAAAAATGCATTATACCCTAAGACTGAAAGAACTGTTATATGAGAAATACAAGTCCATGGGAAACTATATCGATCATGGATCGCTACCAGTATGTAGGCAAAATGAGGGTTTGAATTTTTTTTTGTTTGTTTTTTTTTTTTTTATTTTTGCAATATCTAGTTGGCCTACACATGTTTTCTGTCCTATGTCACACTCACATGCACAAGATATTGGCAATACTTGAAAAAATGCTAGTAGATATATCCGAGGAATAGATGTTATGCTTCACACTTTCATAGTATCACACTAATACATTTATTCTACAGTTTTGCACACACATGTATAACTTTCAAAAACCACAAATCCTTTGGATTTTTTTTTCTTCTTCATTTTTTTTTTTCTTGTTTCCCTGTCCTCTTAACAGATTTTACAAATTTTGTTGGCTGTTGCTGTCTGTATATGCTTCTGCTTTAAAATACTGATTTCTGTTATATGATTACAGGCATCCAACATATAAAACATGTCATAATGAAATACATCTATTAAAGCTAATGTAAGAAAAAAGATCATAGAGAAAATTACCTTCTTTGACTATATTGTCAGTGAAGAGGCTTGTTAAAATCGTAGCAGGCAGAGTCCCGTTTGCTAAGAGGATACCAGAAAGCATTGCCAGCTTTGTCTGTTCTGTCTCAGTGAAGGCTTTAAGAAACAGCAGAAGCTGTGGGTCAGACAAGAAAAAAAAAAAAAAAAAAAGGGAAAAAAAAAATTTGATTCATAGGCAATGGTAACAGGTAGAGACTACTATTAACAAAGAGTCTGATTTCTTATTTCTCAAGAAGTCCAACTACAATTAATAGCAATCATGTCACAATCTGTCCTGAAGCATGGCAGTGTCATTTCACTGATCACTTATAATTTCACTTCCCATAAGAATGTGAGCATGTGAAATATGGCCTTACTTAGGGAGACAAGGCCTGTCTTCTCCAAATATATGTATATATGTCTAAAAATAGTAAGTGCTTGGTAAAAGCTTCAGACACACAGAAATTACAGGATCCCAGACTTGCTGATTTCCACAGGCTGACAGGAGCCTGCCCATTCACATCCTCAGACTATGGACTAAGCCCCACACAGTTGCAGTTCATTTTCTAGCTTACATAAACTATTACTCATGTGAATAATAAAAGATGAGAAAGTTTCCTGTTTTCCTTTTGGGGAAGGGAACACAGCACAATTACAACAGATTTCCTATTGGCTAAAAAGAAATATATTCAAGTTTAGATATTCTTGACAAAGGACAGACAGAAACAAAAGCTGCTTTCTGACCTCACCATTCCCACTACTAATTACAAGAGGAAACAAATAGCTTGAGAAAAAATTATGATTCTCATCATCTTAAGTGCTAGAAGTTATGAACTATACAAAAGTCCAAAAATGGCAATTAAGTCTATTTTAAATAATTTCATATGTTTAAATGAGTGACTTGAAATCATATTGATGAAGTAATTACACCTAAATTTTACATCAGGAAAAAAGTTCAAAATGAGATTTTGTCAATAGCATTGCTGTTAACAATAATGTTTACTTAACGTGTTGTTAGTAATCACAATATGGGTGATGGGAAAAAGGAGGCTGGACAGCAAAGGCAGCTGCAATCATTGCAAAAAGCTGCAGACTCCATCAGAAGCTAGCTTACGAATTTACTGTCACTACACACACACAAAAAATTTAAAAAATAAAATAATTCTCATTTCCTTCTTCAGCTTGTGCTGTTATGGCACCCTTTCTTCTCTTCATATGAGCAATCAAAGCAGAATGGCTCATTCTTTTCCAAATGAAGTGTACTTCTTAATTACCAAATCCTACCCATTCAAAGGGACAGAATATCAAACAAGTCCCTGTGCTTGTTTGTTACCATGGACAGTAAGAGCTCTTCTCCAAGATATCTAGCAGTTTATCATTAACAGTAATGCTTTCTCAATGTAGATAACTAATGAAGTTATTAAAACTCATGCAATGTTTTATGAATAGCTCTGCTCTGTATCAGTGAGCAGAACTAAAAAAACCTCATTCATACAGTAGTACTTACATAATAAAATCAGCTTTAAATTACAGTGTACACAGGCCTAAATGATTCAGCCACAGACAAATAATTTGGGCTTACTTAGTGGGCTTCAGTCAAATGACTCCAACATGCAGTTTTACCTTAAAAGAGAAATTATGCAACTCTAAAACCTCAAGGTGTAATTTTATTTCAACAAACAGTGGCTCACAAACAAAAAATGAGCTAAAATGTGGGATGCAGATGAATGGAGCTGTTTCTAAATATATGGATGGGAAAAAAGTGGTGTGCTGTATTTCCAAATGCAGCAATTAACTGGTATATATAATTGTGCAGGTAAAGAAACTCCAGGGCCACATTTAATGGGAAGACTGAAAATATTTTTACAGAATGTCAATACAAGCCTAGTGTCAAATGGAAGCCTGGGGATTTAGAGCTTTCTTTATACAAGCTTTATCAACAGTACTGTAACAAAATGAGATCTGCACAAAAAAAAAAAGGAATTAGACCTTTTGTTCTTTACAGTGAGTACCAAGACTGAGACTGTTAACAAAGAAATTTCTTTAGAGGCTACTTAACTTTTTCCTTCTGATCCCATATAAGCAATAGATGAGGATTTGGGTTAGGAAGTGGTCATACTGACTACTTTAATGTGACAGATGAGGTTTTGACATACTTCTAAACTGTAAACTCCACTGCATTTTGCCAGTAACAAGTAGATTATGAAGTTACACCCACTCAGGTTAAATCTGAATCATGAAAGCAATGATGGCAAGAAATCCAGCTGCAACGCTAGAGTTACACAGACCAAGGTAGAAGAGGATTCTGAGAGAAGGGTATCCAAATATTTATCAACTCTAGCTTTGAGAAATCTGTATTTGTTCAAATGCTTTGGGACACCTGATATCACATATTTATGGAGTCCACAGCTTCATCCCCTTCCCTGTCCTTTGAAACTTGCTTCTTGCAAGTCTCTCAGCTTGACTCTGATTTATAGTGTTCACGAACTGTACCCCACTGCAGCATGTTTTGAGCAGGAACCTCACCTTCTACACATCTCTCACTACTTCAAGTACTGTTGGTGCTACCAGCATGATTTTCATTTCATTAATGTTTTTGAAAAGCAGCTCAAACTTGTATGTGCCATTTTCTGCTGTTCAAGGATATTGTTCCATACTTTCAAGCATTTGTGAAACCATCTAAGTTAGGGGGAGACTGTGTGATAGGAAGAATCAAAACCTTTAATAAACCCAGTTAAAAAAGCAAAAAGAAAAAAGTCATTTAAAAGCTGTTGTTTCAGATTTTCAGTGCTGATTACTTTAACAGTTCTTTTATCATCACGATTACAAACCTCTGCATGAAAGTCACAAAATGTCCAAGTCACTTCATAATAGTACCAAACCACCCACAGAAAGTTCTCCAAGCTGATGCTTCCCTGCTGTTAGCCCTGCAGTTGCATTACTGCTTTTGTGACAGATACAGGACTGCTTCCAGGCATAAAATGCACAGATCTGGCTCACAATTTTATATTTCTATCACAGCTATTTAAGTGGGAGTTCAGAATGCCTAATAAGCACAAGACCAGCTCTAATGTACTGTTCTAGGCTATTTTTGTCTTTACAGAAAAACTCTTTTAGGCATAAATTCTGGGCATAAAAGACAGACACAAGTAAAGAGATGCACACAACACTAAAAATCATATAAGAAAAATAAAAAAGTGCGTCTGCTCTCCTCTTGAAATCTGGAAACCTTAATAGTGAAAATGAAGGAATTTTAACCAGACAGGGAGTGTGGTTTGTCTTTATATCTTCATTACCTGACATGGTCTGTTGCTTTAGAATCATACAGTTTGTCAGATCTGAATTCTCAGCAATGGAGAAGGCAGTGAACATAACAACAGATACATGCTGACTGATCCTTGCCTTTCATTTAGCTAACTTAAAGCATGTCTGTTTACTTCCCATTTGATTTCAGACTGTTAGTCTTCTCTTATTTCATAACTCCCAGCTTGATTTAGGGTTTTTTCATTAGGAAAACAGGAACATGAACAAAGGACCTCATAACATCTCCCAGTACTTCAGACATCCTCATATGACTCAGTAAGATTTACCACTGTTAAGACCAAAAATACACTTATCTATACTTTAGCCCAATTTTGATAACAAAAATCCTACTTAAACATGCTGCTTAAACATGCAAACACATTATATAGACAGCTAATATTACATTCTTCATCCATTGACCTGAACAGAAATACATATATAAGAAAGATGAACACATTAGAAACTGAGAATTTAACTGAATTTATTGCAAAATGCTGTCATAAGTCTATGTCAGTACATTGGCCAGAGCTCCTATGAAATTAAGCTGCTTATATCAAAAAACAGGAGTTAAGCAAGGCACTTAAACATCTTTCTCTTCTATTGAAACTGCTTGCAAAAAATAATTTAGATGTAAAAATTTAGATGAATGGTTTGCTTATGTCACTAGAAGAAAAAAAATAACTGGCAATTACAGAGGAAGAGAGTAAGAAATAACACATCTGAAAGCTAAAAGCAGACAAAAAAAGAGGCCAGGAGCCACACCAAGATTCATAACAGCACTAACAGTGGTGATAGAAGGGCAGATGGAAAAATTTCCCCTCGAGCCTAGGACCATTATGCAAACTTAATCTTGTGATTTGTCACCCAAGATGTAATCTGCCACTGAAAGCTACAGAAAGAGCAGGTACATAAAACTGAGACTGGCAGTCTGCAGTGTGACCCTGCACTGCCACAGCTAGGATGCTTCCAACGGCTTTAAATGTGTAGCATGACTACAGACACTGTACCTCAAATTACTGCTTTCTCTCAAGTTACAGTATGGCTAAACTTCACATTAGAGGCACTTGTTCCTCAACTGAAGAGTTAAATTGTTATATATTAAACATAGCCTCATCTTGTCACTGAGTGTGCAAAGTGAATTCTTAGAAACTGATGAGGATTCAAAACCAAGCAAGTTACAGAAGAGAGAGGAGGCGGCTTGAATTGACATGGCATTTGTTTAATATGCTGAATACTCTCTGAAACTTGAATGCTATGAATCAGCGCTTCTCATGTCAGTGATTACAGTAATTAACAGCAAGAACATTAGATTTGTGTGGGAACAGAGGTAAATTTAGGTCTTTAGAATGATGTATTGAGCAATCAGCATCAGTTAATAGGCATGCTGGCCACAAGTGCAAAAATATGAGCAAGAATGTATAAATCAGAGCCACAAGAGGTGGTGGTAAGGCATCATGCTCCAGACTTTTCCTCACTTGACCCTTGAAGCAATCTTTCTAATGTTTAAATAATGTGGAAACATACTTTTAATGAACATGGTACTTGAGTCACAGGACAGATTTTGCCATTATAAGCATGCCTATTAACTTACAGCACAGTGCAGTGTTTATTATTTATCCAGGCCATTAGAAAAAGATATTTACATCTGTCACTAGGAACTCAAAATAGACAAAATAAATCTTCATTTTATTTTTCAAAAATTTCTACCCATGTTTCTCCTGTCTCCTTAGAATTCAGGATCACAAAACAAAGCAGTATCCACAAATATCCACCACAGTCTAGCAGACAAATTCTCAGCGCTCTGCCAGGGGTGATGACTTTCTCTTGCACACATCTATAGCCTCAAAGACAAAAACCTGTGCTTCGGATTCACTCCACAGTGCAGGAGTAGTTTAAAGCTCATACATGGACATTCTGCATTGGAGATTTGCATTTATTCTACGGAAAAACCACAGAGAGCTGTTCTATTAGCAGGATAGTAACACCACCTCTCATTAAGAACTATACCCCAAAGCATATCAAAGTTCTACCCAGAAATCCCTGGCATAAGAAGGTGAGTTTGGTCAAAGCAACCAAAAGAAGCATTCATTCAGAATTGCTCTACATCAAGTGCTACCAGCAGTATTCCCACAGTGATAAATTTGATGAGAAAAGCTTTCACCTGTCGATTCCATCCCCTTTTCCAGCAGAACTAAATAAAATACATGACAGCACCACATTTGTAAATATACAATTATATTAGACATGGGGTAAAAATATTAACACTGAAGAGGAGACTGCCCCCAACATTACCTTTTTGATTTCATCTTCAAATGCTTTCTCCAGATATTTGTATCTCCTGATAAGTTTATTGAAGACCTAAAGATAAACACAGATTAACTTAAAAAAATGTAACAATTGCATCCATTCTTTACAAAAAAGACAGAGGAACACATCTACCACTACCAAATCCATAAAGAGTATCTTTGAATAACCCATGATAAGACATTTTTTTCTTTTTATGAAAGAAAAGCAGGAAAGAAGTGGGAAACACAGTTGGCTTTTCACACTATAGTATTCCAATGCACAGTTTTCTTTCAGACACTGTTTCCAGGAAATAAACAGCCAGCAGAATGATATTTCTGCTGCTATGTTGCACTGTCTCATGGCAGATCACAGAACACCCTTCTCGATTATTCACAAGTGGGAAAATACAGGGTTTGTAAATCTTGCTTTGTAGAGCAATATTAGCATCACAGAATTGACTGCAGTTTGACAATCTTTTGTAATTCTCAAACTTTAATTCCTACTCTACTTTTCACACTATCCATAGGCCAAAAGCAGGGGAAAGGAGGAGGAGAAGGAGGTTAACTCTGCACCCTTCCCCTGACAAGGCATCCCTCTGGGGAAGTTGTCAGATGTAAGCCGATGAAATGAGGCAGTCAGGCAGCGCTGCTGGGCAACTTCAGTAGATGCAGGATCTTTGTCAAACCCACTAACATGAGTGCTTACAACAAAACACACCACTGCCAGAGAAAGAGGAAGAATATCTGACAAAGCTTTTGCAACAAGTTCTTGGAAACACTGATTCTCCAGTTTTCACCATTTGTTTCCCATCATGTGTCCACAGCTTATGAAAGCAGAAGCAGCACAGGTACACAGCTGTTGTGGTTTCAGGGTGAACAGACTGAGTGGGGGGGACAGTCAGGAACCCTGTGACCCTGAGGAGTCAGAGGGCAGCTGTTATTCCCTCCTCTTCCCCGCCACACTCCACGTAAAAAGGAGACAGGAGATTTGGGGGGGCTCTTCCTTCCTGGGCTCTGGGAGCTGTGAGGACAACTCAGCAGGGCTGGCCCTGACTCCACATGTGCTATGTGATCCATCACCATCCAAGAGTGGATTTGGTATAGAGTTCTGTACCCTGCTTCCACTAATATTCCTTTTTCTGATTTTCTACTGTTATTCATGATATTTCTTATAGTCTTAGCTTCCAGTATTGTGTGAGGCATTTTTCTTTTTTTTTTCCTTATTCCCCTTTTTATCCTCCCCGAGAGGGAGGGGGAAGGGGGCTAATCCTGATCTGTGCTTCATGTGGGCTTGCTTTAAATAGAGACAAGGGTGCATTCAGATGGATGAAGAGAGAGCTAAGAAATTAAATAAACAAGTTGCAGGTCTCACTACTGTACAAAGGGCACAAAATGCATGACTCACTGTCACAGGTAAAAAGTTTTATATGGGGAACAATTGACATTATTGTCAGGCTGGGTGGTGGGAGAAATTAAGTTTAGAAAGTTCTGCTTCAATTCTCTGTTCAGAGAACATAAAATACATCCAAACATCCTAAATGGCAGTATTTTGGCTCAGAACAAGTAGAAATCAATTTGGGGCTATGCTGAGAGGCAGAGAGATACAGAATTATAATAAAATATGGTGTAAAATTAGGCATAATACAATAATGTAAGCTAGCATCTTGTTCACATTTCCATACAAGATTTTGTAAATATTTTAAGTCCCTGTAAATGACATAAGTACACATAATAAGCAAATAATCTGCAAAAATATCAACACTAGGCTTTAGGTTTTTTGTGTCGTTGGGGTTTTTTTTGGTTGTGTGTTGGTTTTGTTTGTTTGATGTTTTTGTTTGTTTGGTTGGTTGTTTTGTTTTGGGTTTTTTTGGGAACACTTTTCACTCTTTGAATTGCTTCCATGACTAAAACTACAAAAACCAGCCACATTACTGGTTCATTTGGGAGTCAGAGTAAGAAGTTGCCTAGAAAATAGAGAAGCTTTAAACAGCTTTAAACACTATTTTAGCCTAGCTCCACAATTTCATAGCACAGCAAGAGGTCTGTTTCCTATTATGGATGAAAAAAAATGGCGAGGTCTATAAAAGGATACATCTCTTCAGGCATTAACTACAAAATGTTGACTTATTTTATTGGCTTTTGGATTGAAATAAATAAAAAGTGCATTTCACTGCCTCAAATCCTGAAGCCTTCCTCTCAGTTTTCTAACATGCAACCTTTTACTTTAAAGTCAAATTTCTCCTAGGAGGACTGGTGCTAACAATTCTTATTATCAAACCATTCAAATAATATAATTCAAGAAGAGAGAAACAATGCTTTTAGCAACCACTTTTTCCTGTAGTAGAATACTCTGTTTTTAAGAGATGATAAAACTGATACAGAAGACATATTTACTCCCTTTCAGAAGTAAATATTTTTCACACTATCAAAGATGTGTTCTTAAAGGAGCTTTCTGCTATTTAGCAAATATTTACCAATGAAGATTCCGATCCCAGTACCCTTTAAATGAACTGTGCACCTTTTCAGCAACTTGGCACCCTCAACACCTTAGCAGGGACAGTGGCTTTTATGCTTTTGATTACTGTCTCCAGCATCCCAATAATAAATAGTCATTTAAAAAGATAAATAAGTTAATAAAGTAACAACAGACTTTTGACATATGGGAGTTTCAATGATACTACATTTTTATGCAATCCTATTTGTATCCAGAATTGCACAGTGGCTTTGAACTTTCAATAAAATTGTTACTGTATTTTTCTCATATAATTATTATCTTCCATTAAGGACTCACACAACCTCAGCTTCTCTTCAATAATGTGTTATGCTTCAGTGCTTTTTTGTGTTAGTTTCACACAGGCCTATTTGCAAGTCTTATTTCTGAAAAATAATTATATATCCCATATGTAAAAGAAATGAAAGCTCTCAGAATATATGCCCAATTCCTAACCAGTTATACAACTAAAGGTTGGAGGCGTGAGCTTTATATATTTTTTTTGTCATTCATACACTTCATGTGTTTCTAAAAATATGTTCTTACAAATCTTTCATGCTGCATACAGAATAGGTCAACAAAAATAATAAGGATGGTGTCTAAAAAAAAATACTGAACCAAAAACAGACTGAAGTAACAAAGGTAGCTTTCTGTAAAAGAAAACATTGCCTGCTATGATCATATTATTTTAGACATACTATTTATACATTATTTATACATATATATACATATTATTTATACATTAGGGCAGATTACTGGTTAACTGGGCTTTCAATTGCCCTGTAAGTAGCCTACAGCAGCCTAGACAGTCTGCAGATGTGCCACTGTAATCCCTTTTGATACATAAATGGAAAACACTAATCAACCATGCCTTTACTGACCTGAGCATAATTTCGGATGGCATCATGATCTTCATCTGCAAAAAACACACAGTGGTTGGTCATCTTGGTCTTGTCATTGTCATCTATGCGTGTGCCTCCAGGAGCTAAAGGAAAGGAAAAAAAAAAAAAAAAAAAAAAGTCTTATGTTTGTATGACTGAGGCAAAAGGCAGGATAAGTGCTTGCATGGTAGAGGGGAGAAGAGCGAGACTAAGCTTTGCAAGGCTGTGGTGACACCTGAGAGAAGGGACAGCTGGCCAATATGCTGCACCTTAGCTTACATGGACCTCACAGGACTGAGAGATTCAGTTCACAGTAAGGAATCTGAGCTGGTTTTGAGAGCACCAAGTATGAACGAGTGAGTATGGTTTGGAGCAAAACCTCTGCATATATTTTAAACTACTATTTTAAACACCACAATCATATAAATCCTTTCCAGAGAGAATAGTATTAGCATTCTGTTACTAATATGAGGACTTGGAACATCCTTCTAACCCCTCTAATGCTTACCAGGCCCATGTAAACATTCAAAACCTTGCTGCAAAGGGTTTCCCCTGGTTTATTTTGGTTAGAGCTTTTTTTCCCAGGCATTTCCACTGGGTTTTGTTTCCTGCATTATCTCAAGTCTTCCAAAAATTTCTTTCCTTCTTACATATCAAAAAATCAAACCAAATGTGACCAGTAAAAAGAGACAACTTATTCAAAATACGGAGGAAGGTGAAAAGCATGTTCTTGCCTAAGCTGCCACAGATACCTGGGAGAAACGCCCCGTAACACCCACAAAGCATTCCTCATTATCCTTCACTTCTCCTCTTAGCTACCCTTTGTTGCGATGTCTACAAAGCAAAGCTCTGCAACTGCTGTGTTATGCTTTTTTATGCTAATAAAAACATTTATGCTCTGTTTCCCCTAGTTAGCGTTTCTCTCATTTTCTTTGTCATTGCCTTTATATGCTCTCTCAGATAGGAGTGAAGAGCAGTATCCTTTTTTTGTGCTATTTGCAGAATGCCTCACACAATCAAGTCCCTAGGTATTCCTGCACTGAAACAACAAACAGCGCTATGATACAAAATGCAGGAAGCATCTAGATAAGTGAAAATGTAATACTGTTTATAATTTCCACTTTGTAAAGGAAGACAGCATCTAAAAAGAAGCAAGGCTGATCATCCAAATTCTGTATCAGGTGTATCTGCATCAGGATTACCCAGCATGCTGCCAGCTACCAAAATGTCAAAGAGTGTGTCGGCATAGCGGCGATAATCAAGCCGTGAGCCTGTTGCATCCAGAAACTTGGCTATAGCCTCCAGGTCACTCCCAGCTTCATTGAGGCCTTGGACAATTGTATCCCTGAAGACTGTGGGTTCAAATTTCTCCTTTTCATCTGGAACAGAGATAAAGGAGGAGGAAAAGGAGAAATGGTCAGTTTAAGATTTCTGTTACAATCCTGTATCAGCCAGCAATTGAAAGGACCGTGGCACCTAAATATATTCTTCCCATTCTGGTATATATAGTTTTTACATAAACATTTAGAACCAGGCAACACAGCATAACCAAGAATTTATCTTTCATATTCACAGACATAAGCAGCACTAGGAACACAGAACTGCAGCAAGTTGATCTCAATTAAGGTACAGTCTGACCCCCCTGACAACATCCCTGTGTCAAGGCCCTTAGCCACAACAGATGTAACTGCAACCTCCAGATAAAGCTAGGTAGATTTACCCAGACCTCCTGCTGCTTTTTCTTGCAGCCTGCTAACAGCTTACCACAGACACTTGAAGCTTCTTAATGAAACAAGTCCTGGCTTTATACAAGGGCACATATGAAATGCTTGTCAAAACAATGTCAAAATAACTCTGAACTTCAGAAACAAAGCTGTGACCTGTTCTGTAGCACTCAAAACCCAAAGCTACTTTATCACCTGCTGACACAAATGTTGACGCAAGTTCTTAAAAAAACCCTGCACATACATACTATATCTAGAGGATATATTCAGAGATTTTTAGCTACCGCAAAATTCCTTTCTAAACATGTGCTAATGCAGTCTGAAACATGCCAGCTGCAACTCCTGCAGGCTTTTTGGAAGAAGAGCTTCTGGACTTTACACATCCTCTGGCCACAGGTTTCCTTTCCCTGCAACTCATAGTGCAGCTTTTTCTCCCAGTCATTAACCAAAAGCCCTTGGTCTCAGATAGCCTTTCTCCCCAGTCTCTTTTCTCCTGACACAATTATTGCAATTAAATAACCATTTGACATGCAATGCCTACTTTTATTAACTTTATTATTCCTAATATAGAAAAGTTTCTCTCTCTCTTCTTGTTTCCCTGCATACATCTGGGGGTGCACTCATTCTACCACCTTCTGGGCATCACCTGCATGTTCTCCCCCTCTTCCAACACATCTCCTTCCCCCATAACAATTGTACCTGGGAGGCACAAACCACTCAGCGTCCCAGGCTACTGGGAAGCTCAAGAAACTAGTCAACTGGTCCTTCCAAGCAGCCTGACAGCATACAGCCAATAGCAGCTCCAGAGCTGTCTGTCAGACTCTCAGAAGCACTGGTAAAGTGAAGTATCACCTTACTTTGCAGAAAACCCCTGCTACACCTAGTTTTAATGTCTTGTTGACTCTTACCCATCTCCATGCAGCTTTCTGTGCCATCCCCCCAGACTGATCTCACACCAAAGGTGAGGATTACTCAACTCCATGGATACCTATACACATGTTCGTGAAAACACCTGCTCCGCAGGTGCAACCGCAGCTTATCCTGAAGTGATGCACACAACCAACTTGCCAACCTAGCTTCTCCCCTACAACATTTTCATCATCCAATAAACTACTCAATATGCCCCTTCTCTGGACTGCAAGCAATTTCTTCCCAGGCTTTTACTTCATCCCAGACCATGGAGATAATTCAAGCTCTCAGCTGTGTTATGCCAGCTTTCAGCTATGATGAAGATCTGGAGTCTACCATTTGGGCAACCATCTCTCCTACCTGCAGGGCATGCCCATGGTGGATAAACCAGAGCAGGAAAACTGATGAATGTGCCTTTGCTTTGGGGAAAGGCTTGCAGAGAAGCATACTACTGGAAACCCATCTGAGCTATCAGATCAGTTACCAAATACTCAGTTGCAGCTCTCTTCCAACTTCAAGTACTACAACAACACAAAACAAGCAACAAAACAACCCACCCACAAACAAACAAGCCTTTTACTGGAGTAAGTACTTCAGTATGTGTCCTTGAGGCAGTGTTATTTGTGGACAAGAAACCCAGCTCCACCCATAAACAAGAATCTGACTATAATTATTGTCTTTTGGGTTACCAAGTAAATATGTATTATTTGCAGGGTAAAAAAAACCATGAGTGGTAACTCGTTAATCAGTGAGAAGACAGAGTTCTATCTTAAGAGAGAAATTAAAAAAAAAAAGAATATTATTTTGCTTTTTCAAATGTATTTTGTCTTAAAAATGGATGATGTTCACATCTAAACTGAAAGGTGTTATGTGCTTGGTATCATGGGTACACTGTGCTCAGTACAAACACCAACACCGTGATTAAAATTTCTTAGCTCTTTTCAAGAGATTCTTCTCCTGCCCCAGAAGTCCTCCTCTCATCAGGAGTACTCTACTATTTTCTTGTCTATCACAATCTAAAGTTTACACAGGAAGAGGAGGTGAACTCATTGCATCAAAAATGATTTATAATTTTATTGAAATATTTTCTTACCAAACTAATGTACTGAAGAGGAATACGCTGATTTAGTACAACAGAGTAAGAAGCCATCATCAAGAAGTGGTGACAGTATGTTGAGCTGTCAAGTACACAATTACTAAACAAGCTGTTTAAATTACCAGCTAGCAGAGGCAGGTGTAGCTTGCAGATGTGATGCATACAATATCCAATGCAGCAGTGATATACACAGCTTTTCATTTTCATCATGTTCTCAGATTCGTATTTCTTTTGCTTCTAAAGAAATCACAAAGTACATTTATACCCCTCTCCTTGAGAATTACTCTTACCTCCTCAACAGAAGGCCCACAATAGTATTTCTGTGGAAGAAAAAAAAGAGATGCCCTGTTTGGCCCTTCTTCTTACTTTATGTTAACATCAAGATGTTAATATTGATAGTTTTATTAGATAATTTTCTTTCTGAAAGAAAGTAATATGCATTGTTCAGCTTAGCTTCCTTTTATGCTGCCATTTACCTTTTTGCCTTAGGTTTTAGCAGATATTAAGTCTGTTATCTATACCATGGGAACAAACTTGGGTATTGCCTGTCAGCTTATTTTAAATAACGAGCACTGTTTGTTCCCATTAACACTTTGGGAAGCTTTTGGTCTTGTAGGTATTTGTCAACTGTCTGGATACAGAAATTTTCCTTACTACCTACTGGCATTTTTGCTACTCCTATTTCTTCCTCAGAACACACAAAGACATCAATCTGGCATGTATGCAGCCAATAGAACCCACACGCCATGTATCTGCACCCTAAGTATAATGACTGGCCAGATGCCAACTCCTCCTGATCCTCGCTGAAAAAGCAGTATTTGACAGGTACAGAGATGATGCTAAGACCTAACCAAACTACCTCCTCTCCTTAGATTGATAAAAACTGGACATGGAACTGTGAGATGCCTCCTTCCCTTGAAGGTTCTCTACTTTACAATATCATATTTCTTCCTTCAAATCTTTTGAAAAGTGATTTTAATGCCTGCTACTATATATGCTGGAGGCAAGGTTTATATCTTTTATTATGTCAACTAATAGAACTGGAAGGAGTGGGATTTACAAGCTCTTCCTTCATAATCCTCTCTCAAAAATATTTAAGGCAATCACTGCACTTTCAAAATTTGAAGAAAAAAATATATATTATCATCTTCGTTTTTTACTCTCTGAAAGAAATTGTTCACATTCAGAGGTTAGTTGCAGGTGACTGACCAAGCAGAAGGTCATATGGACAATTATTTTTATTAGATGCCTGACTGCCACGTCACACTTTGCTGCCTCCTCAGATGGCAGTGCTCCTGGGAGCTGCAGAAAGGTTAAAAAGAGTATCGTGGGACACACATTAACCAGTAAGAACAAGTAGTCATCCCTCAACCAGATCACACCCTGACAGCATTTATACATTTCAGACCCTGCTACCTGCCTGCCTGTTAGACACAACAGAATAGTCTCTGACAACTGAAATGCCATGAGGTCAAATCACAGCCACTGTCCTACCTTCGAGAAATTTCATGACCCCCTGATGTACTGAAAGTCAGTATAAAAAAATCTAATAGTATCTTCTAGTCTAAGTCCAAGACATAACAGTGTGACACTGCAAAAGTATAGACAAAGCAAAGGAAATAAACATGCTAGGAAGCCATTCCTCTTCCTCAAGCCCTCTGCCTCCTCTAGAAAGAGAAAAGGTATCTACAATTTTCTAAGCAGGATCCTCAAATATTAAGACAAGAAGGATCCCAATATATTTGAAGAGATTTTGTGCTTTAAGAACATAAAGAAATGTTTGCATGTTAAAATATCTGTATTAAAGCCATTTAATATCACAGAATCATTTAATAGTTTGCATTCAAAGGGACCTTTAAAGGTCATTTGGTCCAACCACCCAATCACCATGCAGTGAGCGGGGACATCTTTAGAGCCGGCTGTGCAGAGCCTTACCCAACTTAACCCGGAATGTTTCCAGGGATGGGGCTTCTACCACCCCTCTGGACAACCTGTGACAATGTTTCGCCACCTTCACTGTAAAAAATGTCTTCCTTACATATAGTATAAATGTACCCTCTTTTAGTTTAAAACCATTACCCCTTGTCCTACCACAATAGACCCTGCTAAAATGACTGTCCCTATCTTTCTTATAGACCCTCTTTAGCTACTGAAAGGCTACAATAAGGTTTCCCTGGAGCCTTCTCTTCTCCAGAGGCTGAACAACCCCAACTCTCCCAGCCTTTCTTCAGAGGAAAGGTGTTCCAGCCCTCTGAATATTTTTGTGCCCCTCCTCTGGACCTGCTCCAACAAGGTTTCTGACTTTCTTGTGCTGAACACTCCAGAGCTAGACACAGTAACTCCAGGTGAGGTCTCACCAGAGCACAGCAGAGGGGCAGAATCACCTCCCTTGACCTCCTGGTTACACTGCTTTTGATGCAGCCCGGGACACAGTTGGTCTTCTGAGCTGTCTCCACAGGACTGCACTCAATCCCTTCATCCTCCAGCCTATTCTGATACCGGGGGTTGCCCCATATGCCAGGTGCAGGACCTTGCACTTGGCCTAGTTGAACCTCATAAGGTTCATACTGGTCCATTTCCCAAGCTTGTCCAGGTCCCTCTGGATGGCATCCCATCCCTCAGGCATGTCAACTGCACCATACCCAATCCCATACAACTAATCTCTCAAAAAAACCTCAAAACACCACCCTCACAATCTTCCAGACCCCCCTCCCAAGTCTTTTCTTTCTTTTATGTAGCAAATGAGTTACCTAATGCCACTTCCAATCCTTGTAACAGAGATTCAAGAAATAGACACAGAATTACAAATAAAATCTCTTTATTTATTATAATTAATACTTGTATTAATAGGAGTCAAAGACCAAATTTGTATCAGGACCCATTATGCTAAACACAGTGGAAAACATGGACTGAAAAAAAGTCTTTATGAGAGAGAGAACAATTTCCAAGACAATTTTATCAAATAACATATATACCATAAATAAGTGACCTAGACGGCCTAATACATTGGATCAATCCAGCAGTATGCATACCTGACTGCTTTTACTGCTTGATCTGACAGAGCTGTTTCTTTAGGGGTTGTTAATTCCACTCCTCCAGCTATGTTTATGCTGCTGCAAGTTAATGCAGTGCACAGCTCCTACTGCATAATGTTCTGGACCATACTTATACAAAGGTGATCTCACTAATTACTGGACCATCATGTTATTTAATTAAAAACAAGATAGTGAGGAAATGATGTGTGCAGGGGAGGAAAGATGAGAGAAAGCTTGTGCTGCTTTTTAACAGGACTGAAAACAAACTATTTTGAAATTCTCATCCAAGCTTCGTGATCAGCCTGGATCTTAAGACACGTGGCTCTTCAGACTCATGATAGAATTTGTATTTCTCTGAGAAAGCTTACAAACTCTTTCTGCTTCTCTTATCCACACTGAGCAGATGCTCTTATTTACATTAAGAGCAAGTGTTAGCTTTTGATCAGAAACAGGAAAGTCAAGATGGGAAAAGTCAGTTACATGACAGACAGAAAACCCACCTGTGTGTGCTATAATAATCCGCTACTGCAACAGCAAAAAATCTAAGCCTCCTTTTCAGAAACCACATCTTTATACTTCCAAAGAAAATACCAATTTATTACATCTATCTTTGCTTTCTGCCTCAAAGTGTTGGTTATTCATCTCAGACACCTAAACCATGACAAACGAAGCCTGAATCTAGTAGGAGGAAGCATGTCAGGATGTCACTCACTGTCCAGAATACCTGGATGATCAGTATAATTAGCACCACTTAGCTTTCCTTAAAAACTGATGCAATGTTATACATAAGGAAAGAGTGTTGGTCATGTTTACAGAAAATCAGTATCACAATGAGTAAAATGGGACTTACACAATGGTAATTGCTTTATTTTAACAATAAAAATCCCAAACTACACTAACATAGCAGGAAAAAATATTTCTGAAAAAAGGAGCTTTCTGACCTCTGTTGTTTCAGAAAGCAGGGCCAATGAGATGATCTGACCATCTCATGGAGAAAGAAAGTGGGAGAATTCCTGTTAAAGGTTCATTTATAGAGACAGCATTGACTTGAGACAAAGAAATAAAAATGAAAAAAAAAAACAAAACAAAAAAAGCCAGATAATTTTCTTTACACCATCTTTAAATAAAAGCTCATATTTTGCTTTCTTAGTTGAAAAGGACATTTTAAGGAACACCTGAAACAAACATCTAATAGTTATCTTCCTCATATGTAAATATACTACAAACTCAGTATCTAATTTTTCAACTGAGACTTCTACAAGACTTAATAGCTAATAAACCTTTTTTTTACAGAAAATCCTAACATATATAGCAAAAATAATAAAATTAATAGAGCTTAGCTAAAAATAACACTGTCAATCTTAAGATGGTTGAAGAAGAAAAACCTTAATCCTACTGAACTTCCAGTTATTTCATCTGCTCTGTTTCCAGTCATTTTAATAAAGAGGGAAATAAAGTAAAAAATGTAACATAACATACCCCTCTTCCTAGTTTTGAACCGCTGGCCTGTTAGCACCGGCTTCTGATTCTTATTCATAAAATTTCTGGAGAAAAAAAAGAGAAAAAATATTTGTACTAGAGCATTTACAAACAGTTTAAACTAAAGGCAAAATAAACATTCAGTGTAGTAAAATCCTGACATGTGACAGGGAAAGAAAGTTCTTGATGTATACTCAAAGAGTAATTCACATTATCTTAAAGATGAAGTGCACTACAATCCAAGAATAATGTTGATGAGATGTGGTCCTCTCAAAATTTGGCTCTTAGCATCCTTATAAAGAGCCCTGAAGGTTCAAACCTGAGCAGGAAGGTGATGGAGCCTCTGCCCTTCCTGCCAGGGCAAGGATACAGCATCTCTGCCCATGCACCTCACAGGGATGCTCAGAGGCACAGAAGCAACTAGGGCACAGGACTGGGAACCATCTTGGTGGGGCTCAGCAAAGCACAGGTCTTGCCTTCCAGCACATTCACCATGCAGACGGACTGCCAGGGCTACACACTGTCCTGCTGAAGAAATGACTGTGTTCTAACCATAAAGACGTTTTAACCATCAAATCCCACTCAAATGTTTCTTCCAAGCATCACTGTATCTTAATGATTTTTAGTTCCTCAAAAGAAGTAGGTGTTGTAAAAATAGAAGATAACCAAATCCCTCCCCCCATCAACTCAGTATATAAATACATAGTTCAGGACCTACATGAAGCATCATATAACAACAAGAAGAACGGCACAACAAAATTTGGCTTCTATTACTTCAGACCTTAACAGCAAATCTCAACATGCCACAAGCTTTGGATGCAACTTGTTTAATCACACAAGATGCAGCTTGCGCAACAAGCAGCTAAACCGACAGTTGAATGCAAAGAACAGTGAATCCAAGAAAGCTCTGCAGCATGTGACAATCATCACCGGTCATCCCTCTGCCCTGGCAACAGCAAGTGCCAGTACTGAGACTTAAAGGCCACCTGTTTTACACTCTGCAGGTCATTAGGTCAATGTTACATATGATTGTCTCATCCAGAATTAAGCCTTACTACGTAAGAAGCTTTGTTCTTTGAGGATGTTCTTTCAATACCTTTAGTTTTACAATAATTCGCATTATTTGCATTTCTTAATTGTGAACTCTGCAGGCCTAGTTTAAAAGTACACATATTTGCCAACACTACTTCTTACCATGAGTGAAGAGAAATTCAAGCTCTGTGGCTAGAAAGATGGCATTGATCACACATTACAATCCAAGTAATGTTCTCCTTACTGACAGAAGTTCATTTACCAATGTTGTTAACAATGCTCCAGCTATACAGTTTGTTCCCATTCACCAGACTACCTCTTCCAATTGCAGCATCATTAGCTGACCACTTCTGCAGCATTTCGAATGTTTAACTTGGCATACCACTGCTTTCTAGTCTAGGTCTACCATTTATCTGCTGTCAAAAACTACGCACATGCACTGGAAATAGCCAATAAAGTTCAGCGTCAAGACTGGTTTTGCTTCCTGCAAGTCATAAAAAATACAAAAACGTAACAAGCTGTTAAACTGAGGTTCACATTCATCACTGAGATTTAAAGCTGTGGTTTTAACAGACCAAGGAGCATTCTGAAACAACTGCAATACTAAATAGACTTCCAGTAAAACAATTTGCCCATCTGCAAAGAGAGTTAAAAATGTGAAACCATGATATCACAGGATCTTTTAAAGTGCTGTAGATCCAAGCCTCCCTTCACACTGGAGCTCAAAAATCTTTTTTCCCTATTTAGCTGTCTGGTGGCACAGGAACAGGAGGTGCTTCACAAGTTAATTAGGCAGATAATCTAGCAGTCAACAGGGATAAGCAACAGCCCAGGCTCTAACCAGTGACTTGCTGGATTTGCCATGTTTATCTGGTTTGTCTTTCTGACCTCTAGTTATATGTGATAGACTCATCTATAACATGTAATATTCACCCAGGTATTTTTTTCATGCTTGGCCCAATACCTTACACCTTGTTCTGGGTCTAAAAATGTTAATTTCAATAGATTGCAGGAGCAGTCCGTAAGGTTTGGAAAGAAAATGTCAAGCAAGCCATGCACCAGGTAAGAATTGTTTTGCCACAGCTCTTTCAGAGCACAAACAAGCCATCAAGCTGGGATCGACACTGCCCGCTTCCTAATGAACATACGGAAGCCTGGGGGACATAGAAATGAATGACACCTCACCTTCAACCCAGCCATACCAGTATGGTTTTCCAGTTGCTGTAAAAGATATAAATGCATATGCTGAATTTCTAGCACTAGACAACTTCTTTTCCTTGGCATAGAGTTTTTTTGAACAATGAGAAGACATGCATGCACATGAAGCTTGACTATCATTGTGGTCAATGGAGTTAAATCCAGTTGGCGGCCAGTCACAAGTGGTGTCCCCCAGGACTCAGTACTGGGGCTATTCCTGCTTAACATCTTCATCAATGATTTGTATAAGGGGATAGAGAGCACCCTTAGTAAGTTTGCAGATGACACCAAGCTGGGTGGAAGTGTTTATCTGTTTGAGGGTAG